>BJCN01102567.1:387-17334 GCA_018326445.1 Flaveria brownii
TAAAGGACGAAAAGTATAATTTACTATAATCTTTGTCCAACTTAACAAAGCTAATGTTATAACCATCGTCCAACCTAACAAGTCTAATAAAATTTACTCTTATCAGACCATTTTAGCGGTTAGTCCGTATGTTATTTAGTTTGTGCTTTGACAAAATTAGCTCTATCAACTCAAGTGAACAAAGATTAGATCAAATCAAGATTTTACCATCTCACTTACAACATTAGAATCTTACGAAAGCGATCCAACAACGGATTGATACATTTTCATTTGATAAGATCGTAAAATTGTAATATCCTATAGATTACTTTTTAAATATATGGATAACATCACTCACACTAAAAAAATACTAATAATAATTTTATTTTCTTGGCTTGTTCTTGTTGATGGGGTTTCATTTTAAGTTTTTTTATTTGTTTGTAGTTCCTATCTTTTACAGTTTCTATTATTTTTAGTAAAATCAACTGTTCGTAAGAAAAAAACATATAAAGTAACATCAGAATTTATATAACTTATAATCACTTCTTTATTTTATTTCTATCTTTACTATTATTATCATATTCAAGTTTTATAAGAATGTGATTCTTTTAATGTATCTATACTAATAAGATAAACTGTCTAAATGCTACGTGATATTTTTCTACATTATCCATCTAGACTGATAGGCTTCACCTAGGATTTGGATATGTATTGTTATCGAATTAAATTTAAAAATTTAATGATACAGTAAATGCTAATTATTATTTATATAATTTTTAAATTATAAAATAGATTTTTTTGATAAATTAAAAACATGTTTGTTTTTATTAGAAAACATAAACTTTTTAAAAACAAAAATTTATAAAATATGAAAGTTTTTTAATACAACGAACATATAAAAATTGACATTGTTTAAAAAAAATTCTTAAAAACATTTGAAGTGTTTAAAAAATAACTTTTAAGGGAAAAAATCTTTTAAAGATAAAATTATAAAAAATGTTATTATTGTTTTATTACTTAAAATAGTTATACGTAATTTTAATCATACTTTTATTAAAAAATTATTTTATAATTTCTAAATATTAAAAAATTAATTATTAATTTAATATTTTCATTTACCTTGTGTAGTACACGAGTCTCTAAACTGGTATTATGTAATTCACAAATACATTTAAGCTTTTCAATAATCAATATAAACTCACAATTAAATAACTTTTTTTGAGATATTGTAATTTATACTAATAAATCAAATTATCTTGAAGCCAAGTGTTATTTTTTTCGATTGTTCACATAAGCTCCATCTAAGATGTGTTGGACACATGCACTTACTATAATAAAAATTACAAATCAGCATATAAGTATAACCTCAATTAATTCTTATATACTATTTTGTTAATCAAACTATTTTTTTAAATAACCAAAAATGTTTCATTAAAAATATTTCAGTAAGAGTTAATTTTGTTAAAACTAATTATTATTAAAATTAAAATACGTTAAACATCATATTTTGTAAACAAATATTTTTAAAAAAATTCAAGATTTATGAAGTCAAACACAGTTACAATTACCGATTATTCACATTAAAACAAAATTTTCGATTCAATGCATACCATGGATCAATCTTCTTAAGTTTATGTATTTTTACTACTTCATAATTTTATATTTATTATTTCAACACGTATAATACACACATATCTAAACTTATCAGCTAATAAAATTTCTCAGTTGGTTAGAGCGTCACCTTTCAAAAAAAAAAAAAAGCTAATAAAATTTCTCGCCCCATAACATTTTTTTTATATTCTTACCAAAATAAAAAACTATTACAACAAAAGTAACAACGGAAAGCATAAAAATAAAAAAAATGGTTAGAAAACCCAAACCCGATTAAAACTAAAAAACCGACCCATGTAGTTTGTCATTTGACCCGGATAGATTTTTATAGTTTTGTCCGATCCGACTCGATTTACATTAGTCTTCGAAACCCTAACCGGTACTCGCACCACAGCACCGGAGAGATTCCGACATCCCTTTCGTAATAAAGCTTTGGCTTCGGTTTCCATTTTGTAAATTTCTTGTAATTCTTATATCTCTGTTGCTGAATTATTTGAATTTTCTTTTAATTTTCTGTATTTTATGTTTATGAAGCTAGTGAAGGTGAAAGTTTTCAGATGGTTGGAAGCTCATTAACATTGGCTTTGTTTTATAATATGATAATTATGTTGTTTGACATTCGTAACTTCATGGATTTGCAGCTTATGAAAAGACTGTGTAGCCTTTACGTGTATTTTAATTTAACCTCTATTGCTTGCATAAGTGTATGCTGTTGGTTTAACATTAGTGTGGTTAATGCTTAAGAGGTTTTTTAATTGGATCTGCATATCACTGCAGTTTGATTTTTATAAGGAGTATCTACTTTTTGATGGACATCATGGATTTTAGGATTTCCATAGTCGTGCCCGTGGGTTGTTGAAATGCTCTTAAAGTTTCAGCATTAAAGTCCATTTCACTTGTCAATGACGAAACAACGGGATACTAACTGCATTTTACTTGTAATGATGATCATACTACAAAATGAATGTATGTTTAGATATTTCACATTTTGTTTTTTCCGCATTTGAGCCTAAGGTGTGTTAGCTTTACAAACAAGTAGTCGCATCTCCATAATCGAATTGGAAAGAAAGTGATTAAAAGTTACCGTAGTTTTTCTTCTGCTTATGTTCCTTGAGATGCAAGTCTTTTTTGAAGGACAATCGACCTAAAAGTTATGAGCTTTGTAGTTATCTAACAAAAAAAGTATTCCAGTTTCCAGTAGAAAGCACATGGAGAATTAAAAATTAAAGAGTTGAGTTTGAACTACAACATAACTCATCAATTTTTAATTCTTAATCCCGCTTCATTTTGTGGTACATTGATTTCTGGGAGTATTAAATGTATCAAGCAGATTTTGGTGAATTTTATGCAGTTAAATACACTGCCATTCACTTTTAATAGTTACATGTTCGATCATCCTTGTTAGTTTGGATTTGGTTATGGTGTGATATTGTAACTTATTAGCTATTGGTTTTGCATACTGCCAATTCATTTTAGCTAGTTTCATATCCTAGAAATCTGTTAGGTAATTGAAATATTTTGGCTTTTAAGCATTTTCACGGTAGAAAACATGATGTGTAAGCAATTTATAGGTTTATTTTTTGGATTTTTTGTAGTGAATGGAGTAGAGTAGGAGTTGAGCTGCTGAAATGAGTAGACTATCCTTTAGGCCACGCCCACTAGACATTCACAAGAAGCTTCCTATTGTTAAATCTGTGAAAGATTTTGAAGATGATGACACCCCAACACCCACCCGCACACAATTGCTTCGTCTTGTTGCTGAAGCTGATAATGATACTCAGGTTTGCTTAATGTTTTTTATTTTCTAATCTGCGTTTTCTTTTTGTTGTTCATTTATGTATCTATTTCTCCCTCGGCAGAATTTGGTATGGTTAGTACTTGAGCTTTAATATATGATTTTGTTTTGCAGGTTCACCAAGTTGCTAGTAAGAAAACAGTTTCTGAAATTCCTACACCTGAGCATGTTATTGTTGATACATATGAAAGGGATTATTCTCCCACTTTCAATCAACCAGCATCTTATCTACGTGCAAGAGGAGGTTTGTGGACTAAAATTTTAATTTGAAGCTCGATTAAAATATTATTCTAAATTTTTAATATTATTAAGTAATATTTGCAGCACGGGCTGAGATAGGAGATTTTGTTGAGTATGATCTTGACAACGAGGATGAAGATTGGCTTGAAGAGTTTAACAAAGAAAAGATGATTCTTCCAGCTGAAAAGTAAGTCAATTTTTGTCCTACACTTACATATGAGTCAATGAGTGTGTTGTTAAAAGGTGAGCTTTACAATTGGTGCAGATTTGAGACAATTTTGTTTAAGTTAGAAGTATTGGATCATAAGGCCCGAGAAAGAGCTGGAATTATAACTCCAACACTTGGCTCGCCTATTCCTGTACTTTTGACATTTGATTCTGCAGTTGAGGTAAGAACTGATGTACCTTGTTTACTTTTTTTTTTCTCTCATTTATTACTTTTGATTGATTATATATGAGAAATTGTAGTTTTATTCGGAAATATTAGCTCTAGCTTAGTTGCTTTCATTTACACTTCTAAAGTGATCATGCTGATATCCACGAGTTATATTGGGTTCTTGCATGCGTTCAAGATAGGCCCACTCATGTATACAGTTGAATCATTTGTAGGCAGTTTGTTGTAGTTTATTTATTCAATCCTTCAGAGGAACATCGATTGTTAATTATATATTGTTTTACATCTTTATTTAGGCCCTTCAAGCTCTTTCGATACAATATGGAGTTTTCCAGTCCATTTACATTTACTGGAAAGAAAAGGTATGGCATTTTTAAGTAACGTTATTCATCCATGCTACAGTTGAAGACAATATAGTTTCTATCATAGTTTCTTTGCCAAGAATGTACTTTGTAAAGTATGTGGCAGGGTATGACTCGTCCCCATAGTAATATTCTACTTTGTGATTGTAGTGAAAATAGCTTTTGGCTAGATAAATTCTTACTTCTGCAGTGAATAGTATCATTATCTTATAGTTACTGATTTGTGCTTTTAATATTTTTTTTGGTCAGCGGGAACGATGGCAAAAACCTATTTTGCGGCGCTTGCAGGTTAGTTAGTTTCCTCATGTTTATTTAAGTGTTCTATTTACTTAGCGAGAATAGAGCTAAGAACAAAATGCTATAAAAAATATTTTACTGACAATTCTGTAATGTTTTGGTATTCCAGCCGCCTCCTCCAGTTAATGACACTAATCCATACAATGTATTTAGGCCAAGGGAAAAGGCTCACAGACTTCATACAAGAAGGGTAAGTGCTATTTATTGACTCAACCTCACCCTTTCTGCCCATTTAAATGTCTTCCATATTTTTTATGTTATTACAAAGCGTAGTTTCTGATTATAATTGTCCCTTTTTAGTCATTTTTACTATTTTACTTGATGCTACTTTTAGAAAACCAATTAAAATATATATACTTAATTGACTGCTTTTCACATGTTCAGATGCAAAGAAGGGAAAATAACGTACAATCATTTGAAAAGCTTCGCCAGGCAAGCTTCTCTATTCATTTGGAATTCCATGTTTGCTTATTAAGAAGACTGAAATTTTTTATAATTTTACATTATAATATTTCATTAGGTGAGGCGCAACCTCGATCAAGCGAAAAACTTACTAGAGGCTGTAATCAAGGTAACTCCATTCCTGTTATATTGTCAATTTATTTGAAATTTTTTTGCAAGTAACACTCATTTGATATATATCGTGTACAGAGAGAAGAGAAAAAGAGAGATGTCATGGAGAGTGAAGTCTACCTTCAAAGGATACAAATGAAATACAAGGTAATACACACACACACACAAAAGGACACATATAGTATGTGATTAATGTCTTTTTAACCAAAAAGTACGACTACATTGTTTTGTTAATTGACGATATATAATTGTGGGTTTTCAGAATGAAACAGAGCTTCTAGAAGACAGTTTAGCTCTGCCTGAACTGCCATCTTTCCAGTCCAAATTTGTTTCAAGTGAGGACGAATTTATAGAGCCAGATGATTTTCCACACAACCATGTACGTTTTCAGCCTCATGGTTCAACAGACTCAAGGATGGTAATGACGCCTTCTGGTGGAATCATGAAGCGAGAGATCAGACGTCGACCTAGCGCGTATACTTGGCTCCATAAATTGGTACAACTCTCAACTTTAAAAAAATTAATTTTAAAAAACTTTTACAAAAAATATGGTGGTATATATGATTTCAAACCTATATTGCAGGATCCACTTGAACCGGTGTTACTGTTCACAAAACCTCTAGTGCCAGAGAAGTTGGCGGCTGCGGGGATTGTACCGCCAGTGGATTCTTCAGCACAGTCATCTCGTGGTAGTAATATTCGAGGAAGAATTGGTAGAGGGGGGAGAATAATATTCGATAGATGCAACCCGCTTATGCATACACCAATCGATTGTGGCGATTCACTGTTATATATGCCTCCTAAACCACGCCTTTCGACACATAACTGATTGTTTAGCCAGCCTATAACTGGGGATTTGATGACAAAGATTACTAGTAAGTGGTAACATGTTTTGTACTATCCTATGCGCAACATTTGTACTTTGTGGCTTGTAAATACAAGGAAAAACTAACATTTGTAATTTGTTTCATGAAGTTACACATGTAAGAAATAATTAAGCAGACAAACATCCTATCCCGTACCGGGTGTTTGGGAACACCAAAAACAAACCACTGCACACAATCCCGACCATCAGCGGAAAACTCTGCATGACTTCATCCATTTCATCAGTGTGCCTCGGAAACAAACAGTTCGTAACCCTGTGGTCTGAAAACGCGATCGCTAGAAACACCATTGACGACATCACTGCGTGAACCAAATCAGTGAACCCGAGTTTATACCTTTCATCTTTCGGCACTTCAACCCCGGGTGGAACAGATTTGAAGACTCGCAACCCCCACGGGGTTGCGAATCCATAGTAAATCTTCTCATCAGCCCCGCGGAAACTGTCGGTAAAATGGAAGAAAAAACAAGACATTGTGCAGATGGCCAAGAGGACGTTGATCATGAAAGTGGTGACCCCGGTGCATTCTCCTTTGCCATACACCGAGGGAAGCACCATCTCGAAGGTGAGGAGCGTGCCGGTCGGGAGGAAGTTTACGAGCATCGAGGTTTTCGAGAGTGTTTTTTGGAAACCGTTGGCCATGGCCCGTCTTCTACGGCCACCAGCAGTGGCGGTGGGGTCTGGCGGTGGCGGTGGCGGCGGTGGGACTTGGCCGAAGTTGTACTGTGGGGAGGGGGTGTAGATTCTGACGCCAGTTTCATTGGGTTGTTCCATTGTTTGAAGTGAAAAGTGGTCTGATTGTTGGAGTTGGGTGACTTGGGTCTGGTGTATGATTTTATGCAGATTGTTGTGGTAACTGTAAGTTTAAATTTTGGAACCAACGGTTATAACCGTCTTTGCCGCGGTGCACTTTTTTTGGATTTGATAAATGCGCACTGGTTTTATGAGATTGCCATTTTTAGTCCTTGTAGAATCCAGTTGTTCCTTTTTCACCTCTAAAGTATGGAAAATGACACCAACACCAGTCAAGTTTTCAGAGTATTCTTTTAGAATCATTTAAAGCTTCTTATTTTTTCGTCCCTCAACTTTTATAGTGTTTCAATATTGTTAAACCTTTTCTTTAACTTATATTTATTTTAATTAAGTTATCTAAATAAAACATATGTCAATTCTAATTACAATTTTCAATTTTTTTTTTGCCAGTACTATTTAATGATTTTTTTTAATTCAGTTAAAGTAAAAATAATCGGAAAATTTTCACTAATAAGAATCAAATTCATACTCTTTAGTCAAGTAAATTTTAAAGAAAGAATATACAATATATAGTAATTATATTGAAGACTTATTTAATTCACTTGATTTTAAAATTTGAACTTTCAACATTTATAATAAGTTTCACAAGGTTAGAACACCAAATAAAATTTAAAACTTTATAGTAATAAAAAAACTTGATACTGTTGTGTTAAAGTATTCCCTAAAATAATAGGCTTCTTTCAATAATATTAGCATATTAAAACATAAATTTGGATGATTGTAAATATCACATTGTCTCATAAAATTTGCAAACGCAACCTAGAGCACATCCACCTCCCAAAGTCAGCAATTAGTTTTGATATATATTTTACATATCATTATAAAAAAGGAAAATTGCACCCACTATGAGCAATTTGGGGCTCTAACTATGAAGTTAACAACCAACAGTTAAAACCACCAGTTTCAAACAACCAAATTTTGTGCTTGCAGTTATATACACACAACCCACCTGTTTATAACTTCTTTCTTGAACTTGATGCTGACTTGGAACACCCGACCCCATCACTACCACCCGATTGTGATGAACCCACCCCACTTTTCTTCAAAGACAGGCTCTTTTTGACCCGATTTCGGTTTAGTAACAACATAGCATTATGTGATGGTTGTGCACTCAGTGCCCCTTCAACACAACTTCCTGCCTGCACACAACCCCACGGTCTAGACGGTCCATCCTCACGAAATGGTCTGACTCGTGGGAACCCGCTTTTCAATTTTGATGAAGCCCGCCGATCAGGAGAGTACTTAGTTTCAGATTTGGCACAGATGGGACAAGGTGGGTCCCCATTGTGTGCTTTTGGTGTTGTTTGGTCCAAACATTCAGCATGGAAGACATGGCGGCATGAAAGAACTCCTGTGACTGGCATATCTCCGCTTCTTATAATCTGACGGGAACTCCATGGTGATCTTTGAGAAAGAAATCGCTCACATAGGTTGCACTTGTGACTGTTGGGTCTGTTAAGGGAATCGGGATCGACAGGTTCAGAAACATCTGAAAAGTCAAGATCAGAATGAAGGGTGCTGTCATCAGGATCCTGAAATCTGGGATGGTTTGGAAAGGCTAAAGGGTGAACGGGTTTGGACATGAAGCAACCACGAGTAGCGAAATTGTGCTGGGAAGATTGTGATTTTGCTATTGGTTCATAATCGCTACTGTCTGAATTTGAAGAAATTGAAGCTCTGCCATCATGGGGAGCCGAAAGTCCCTACAAAAAATTAAATTCATAATCAAACAATTTCTGATATATATAACACCAAATATAATATTTCAATAGGAAGCTAAACTTTGAATAAAATGATTTAGGAGGTTTTATGCATTAAAAATTGACTTCGGCCAACTTTGAACCCATTTGACATGTTTCCTATTAAGCTAAGTCTTTTAGTGGTTTGACCTAACCTGTAACCCATTCATATACAAACAGTTTGAAATTTCCACCATACTCTTTACCAAGAGATGGCGAGTAAACAACAAGTTATGAGTTGTAGATATCAGAATAAAATACCTCAGAAGTTGGTGAAAAGGATAGTGGCCCCAAAACTGCAATAATGGATGGCAAAATTTATTAGCATAGAGAATCATGATCACATCCTATAAACAGTCAACCCTGAAGAGTTGCATCCATCAATCATTAAAATAAAAAAAATTAATTTTCATATGTTCTGATGAAGAGTAGAAATGAAGACACTATTTATAAATACTTACAAATATACAAGTGTAGACACAAATGAAACATTGCGATTCCGTCTTGTTAAGAGATGAAACTGAATATAATGCTATATCAACATTGTATCTATTCATATAAACCATCTTTCAACATATCTCGTCAAAATATTTATTATCATGGATTCATGGCTAACACTATTGAATTTTCTTACCGGATAATCTTGATTAACATTTAAAAAGTTCCTTGCAACCACTTTATAAATAGCAACTAAACAGTACATAAAAGATAACTGATGTGTTTTATAAAGAAAAACAAATAGGTTCATCCAAAGAAAAGTATCATAGATGAAACATGTTCGGTTTACCCACTCACCAACAATCTTTTCTCATAAACGTGATATGGCTTTTCTTAGAGAACACTTATTGATGTTATCATAAAAGTGACTTCCAAGGCATTAGCCGGTTTCATATTAAGCTAATGTTTGTAGCTTCACCATTGAATATATAGCATAACTGAGATTAACTGATTATTAAGTATACACATCGGTAGTAGCAGACATCATATTACGTAACTTAACATGTCCTCCTATCTATAACTCATTTAAGAAGCAAGAAAACATTAAGCGCATCGTACAAATGTACAATGTAACTAAACACGACAAATACAATAACAAATATTGATCGAGTATCGATATTACCTCTTTTTGAAGAAGTAGCATAGTCATCAAGGCTGATTTCTTGTACTGTAGGAGTCCACTGCTGAGCTGGAGAAAATTCAGACGGACTACTAAAAAACACCCCAAATCCATCAGAAGTAGAATGCCGATGATGGGGTAAATAATTTCCCCTAAACCAGGTCCTACTTCCTCTACTGTTTGAAGAAGTCGATGAGCCATATAAACGATTTCCCTCTTGAGAACCAAATGATTGGCCTTCATTTTGGAACCGAAAATCCCATCTTGGCGGGGGAGGTGAGAAGCTGGTGTTGGTTCTCCAGTAGGGTTCATGTGGACCCATGGACCAGTCCTGGCTCACCGCATTCGACCCATGTGGCCTTGCAGCCACACAACAGAGTGACCCCGTCTTAGCTATCTTTTTGTAACACAGTTGATTTTAAAGAAAGAATGGTGCAATATGTTTGATTTCACAGTAGAACCCCTAAAGTTAAGAAAAACAGAACAACTCACCCACATTAATTTTGAATTTTCAAGAACCATAAAGTAATACCATAGTGTGAACAAGTATATCAAACAAGACAAGACAACACATGAACCAGATATACACAAGATACGACATAAACAAATAACAAGAAAAACACTAGATATACAATCAACCAACAAAGTCAAACCAAAGACTCAAGTTTGACTTTTCTACAACATCATAAGAACCAAATCGAATTCATTTACATTCAAAGATACCAACTTTAACCATAAAAGTACTTATTATTATTCAATTTTCATTCTTTTTTGGTCTAATAACTTCAACGTTACAGCTCTATGATTCTCTAAAATTCAACTAAAAGTAAGCACCCCGGGGTCAAAATTCACCGGAAAAGAAGATACAATCACGTAACAATCAATGAAAATTGAAAAGGTAAACAGCATCAGCGTAAAGCGATTAAACAAGAACAGAGACTCAAGAGTATTTAAAACCCTAAGAAGCTGTATCGACAAGTGGAAAAAGAGTGTGTGTGTGTGCGTAAGGTACTTACTGAAATGATTATGGGGGTTGGTGCGACGGCGATGATGGTTGAATCCGGTGGCGTTGTGTTCGGAGAAAACAAACCCTAATAAGACGGAGAGTGCACCATTGTCCCTAATTTTGGCTTCATGCTTTGGTGTTTGGGTTTTCTTTTCTTTTCTTTTCTTCTTTTTGTTTTTTACTTTTTGCCTTTACTTTCTTCAACTTTCATGCTTTCTTTCCTTTTCTTTTCTTACTTTTTAAAATGTTCATTCACCGATTATTAACCGAGGCTAATTCTTTTTCTCGGTGTCACAACTCACAAACACCAATAACCTCGTATTCTCAATCTTTTTTACCCCTACTTGTAATATCTAGAGACTCCAAAAAGTGTATTAACGAGTTGTAACGTGAGTACGAAACGAGAATATACTTTCTCTAACCGTTAATGTTGTTTTTACGGTAATGAAAATATCGTACAAGATGTTCAATCATCTTTTTCTTCTTTCCTATGTTAAAAGTTCATTTGCTTCACGTCTTTTCCATAATTGGTGAAATTTTGTATTCTGTATGTCGTGTGTATGATCATATCACATAAATGATCTTGTATCATTTATCTCATACTAATGTTTATACGGTTATAAGGTTGTTTTGTATGTTATTTGTATGTTCAGGCCTCGAATTCATGACGTGTTATTTTGGTGCTCAATGATGAGACCCACCAATCTGGATGTAGGGGTCGAGACGGAGCACAACTACAAACTTAGCGATTCGAATGGAGCTAGATAAGCGTGTATAGAAGTTACTTCTCTGAAAGTATCGACTTTTTTTTTCAATTTCTCAAAGATAATTATTTTTTAAACTCGAACACAACTTTATTTATTTTATTTTTATTTCTATATACTTATGAGTCTAACTTTATATATAGCGTCATACATATTATTTTGTTACTTGTATCGTAACTATATATATATATATATTATGTAATTATATTTATATTACGATAAATAAAAATGGCAGCCTTATTTAAATAATGTTTTTTGTTTATGCACTCTCCTGGACCCAATTCAATTCAGTGGGATCTTTCATTCACATTTTTTCCCACCAAGAACCGCGCTTTGGAAGAAGCGATCTGTTACCAAACCGTCTTATTGGGAATAACAAGAGCATCTATGAATACTCAAAGTTTCATATCCGAAGCGAGTTGGGATTGTCTATAATGATAGACAAATGAAAGATTTTCTCAAGATTCTTATTCAAAGTCTATTTAAGCTCAAGGTCTTAAGTTTAAGTTTATTTATCAAATGATCTCTATGATGGAGCTTGGATTTGGGCTCGTGTAAGATGCGCTTGATTCAAGCTTTTAACACGCGAATCTCACAAAGGATTCCACTTGTTTAAGCCCTTCTCGAACAAACCAAAAAGAACGAGTTACGATGTTTTTAATGTTACTCAACTTGTGTGTATTTTTATCACACAAAAGTTTTGCTAGTTCTCTTTTTTGTTCCAAAGTTGATCTTATCAGATGTCGTCTAAAAGACATCTTCCACTATCACCATCATGCATCACAACCATGGCAATGGTTGTGACAACAGAGCACACAGAAAAAGATATATAGTGGCATAACACGAATTCCACTACTAGCAACAAGCCAACAATATCAAACAATGACATATACACACATTGATGGTAGTACTTTTCTTATTTATAAGCAATTCCATATGCATGAGGGTTTATCAGTGATGCAGAAGAAAGGAAAACCTTTTTTATGTCGGTACTCGAGAAGCCTGCTGCAGAAATACTGTCTCTGGTTTCCCTTGTAAGATGGCATCCATCAGCAACCGCCTGCTGCAATGGATCTAACGCGCGTTGTATAACTTTAAGAATCGTGCCATCTGCCACAAGAAAATAAATATAATTACTTTTGCAACTGTAGGTTAATGATTCTAATCTTATATATTGAGGAGAATGCGTTTAGTACCTTTGGCAGCTACATGTTCCACAAATATGTAAATACCACCTGGTTTAAGCACCCTCTTGACCTCTGTACAAAATCAAGATGATCATTTAGTACAACCATTTTAATATCAATCATTCCGTTGAGATGTCAGTAGTACACTATGGAATGAACTTTAATCCATTGTATTAATGCAAATTATTAAGAACTATAATGTGATAATGAATCTATGATAACATACCCTGAAGAGTCTTATTAACATCATTAACAGAACATAGCACTAGCGTACCCACTACTGCATCCATGGAAGCATCACTTACAGGCAATGCTTCTGCAACCTGCATAAACTTGCCATTTTTATGAAGTTATAACACAAGTTAAATAATTGAAGATTTTGAAGAACACGCACAGCATGAATGAACTTGAAATTTTTCGGAGGCAAACCCGAAGCTTGTGCTGCAGCTTGAGCATATTTTTCCATCTTTCTATTCGGGTCTACACCGACTACACTTACACCAGAATTCCCATAATATTTGAGATTAGGACCTGTCCCAATCCCTATCTCCAGTATATTTGCAGTCTTTCCTGTTAAATTCGCAAAAAGCTGCGACTTATAACCTGCAATCTTGTTAAATAACTAGTGTCATTTACATAAACACACAAACAAAAACGATTAAGAACAACCAAGTTACCTACAATAATTGTAATAGACCTTTCGATCATGATTCATTCTTAACATGTTAGATTTGTTTTTGGGTAATCTATGCTTGCTAGATAGGTCGATTTGAGTCCCCTCTAATTATACAAAGGCCAAAATTGGTCACTCATCTTAAAACTCTTTTTTTTTTAAATCTAAAGTGACCCGTATTGAGCTGAACCTTTTTGATTCTTTACATGATCCAGCCCGACTCGCCTGTTTTGCGAGACTTAGTGTACAGATATAATGTAATTACGACTTATTTACTAACCTCAGCCTCATAAGATTTCATTGATGCATCCATAGCTACAGCATAAAACTCTTCATACCAATCTGGTCTTGGAGGGTGAACCCTGTTCATCACAGCCTTCATAAAGCATTAAATCCCTTAAAACTTTTTCAGTAATACTGAAGGCTTGTAATTAATGATCAGCAAAAGCTTCATCAATCTGATGCCCTCAATGTGAATCTTTTAAAGTAACATTTAGAGCAGTTATTATGTTATCTACGATATGTTATTATAAATTGCATAGCTAATCAACAAATACCCTCAAATCTACTGACGACGAGCGTCATGTTAGCAGCAGAATTCAAGATTATTAGGGCAGTTGTTTAAAATGGTCCAGATTTTGACAATTTGAATTCCAAGTGGCAAACTTTAACTATAAAATTAGTCGGGCAAACATTAAATTGAAAGTGTGTACCACAGGATCATCAGAAATTGAATGTGAGGCTATGGATGGGTGAAGTGGGATGAGAGATGTGGAGATCGTTGCTAGAAATGGCCTTCTCCCACACAAGCAAATTCTGCTGCTGCTACAAGATGACGGTGACTTCACAGGGTTTTGAATATGATTGAAATTCAAATTGATTTTGAAATTAGCGAGGGCCATTGACGTGATTTGAATCGGTGAAGGATGAGGAGGGAGGAACAGAGAAGATATATCAAGAAACATTGCTACACCTTGTTCTGGGCTTCTGGCTACTGTCACTCCACTTAAAGGATGTCTATTTTAAAATTCTATTTTATAATTTTTATCCACACGTATTAAAGGATGTCTATTTTAAAATTCTATTTTATAATTTAACAACTTTTACTTCTATATTATTTTTCTTTTAGAGATCCTTTTTAGTTATAATTATTTTAGCATTCCAAAGTAATATATAAGGTTAACAAATTTATCAATAATCTAGTTTATTTCCTTCAAGTTTACGGTAGATTTTAATGATGTCTCTCCCTAATTCCATACCCATTATAAACAAATGATATAGATTTAGTGTGTGTGTGTGTGTGAAGGTTTGTAAAAAAACTATTATATAGCAACATTTAATAATCTATATATTTTACGGTATAATTATCTTACGAAATGAGAAGTGTGTGACATGAACTCAACTTTCATAAAAGCTTTAGTTACAAAAAGGTTGTAGTCACTAGCATTTTATTTTTTCTTATTTCATCATTATTTTAAACGTAAAATAACCCTTCTATACTTCTTAAGTAAGATTATTCTGAAAAAAAAACACATGTTTAAGTAAAGATACATATAATGGTGCTTTAGGACTTCCTGACAGTGCGTCAGCTAAATAACTTTTGTTAACCTAAGTTGCACCATCTGCATAGTAAAATAGTTCTTATCTTTGTATTTAACCTGTTAGCTATTTTTAAAGTTTAACACTCCAGATAGAAAGTGTGCATGTTTGTCCAGCCCGACTTCACCCAGTTTACCTGAACTAAAAACGTCTCTCAACACATTTCCATTGGAGAACGAGTTGGTGACTTGTAGATGTGCAAAAACATCAAACCTAAACTTGATTCATTATCTTGTATAGCAACAAAAAAGATAAACATGATACAATACAACATTTGCATTCAATACAAGTAAACAAATGACTCAAGAAATTTATTCTCCCCATCATATAAAAGAGGCCACACACAACATTCTGAAGATAACAAGACTCTCAAGATGCAAAAATGAAATAGTATCATCAGTCATGTATGTGTTTCTTGATTCTGAAACAATTGATACAAAACTCATGCAAATGTTATTGATACCAGTCACAGGACACTCAGTTTGGATGGTTATGATCTTCAGAATGGGATTTATCGTCGATAGTCATGTCTAAATCAGACCCATGATCCTCCGAAGCAGCTACATTTGGGCTACCACCATCTACTGTAAAAAAAAGAAAGCTCATCAGGTGAGAATGCAGAAAGAACAAATAAATAAAAAATAATTAATCTTTTAACAGAAAACTGCATATTGAGCATCCAGAAAGTACCTTCGCCTTCATCTGCAGGGGCATAAGCTGATCTCCTTGAACGAGTTTGGTGGTGTGGGGTCGGCTGCAGAGAAATATCAAGTGAAACAGAAGTGAGTAATAAGCGAAGGTGGCAAAACGAGTAATTTTGTAAATAATCAATGTAATAAACATGGGGGAAATGATCTGTACAGCTAGCTACATACATGCCTGCACATAATCTATGTAAAGCAAAAGGGTATATGGAAGGCACTTGACTGCACCTTTGACCCATTTAACCAGTTTGACCCATTTCAATTTTAGTTAAATTTCTACATTTGGTGCCTCGTTAATAAAATACACTCAAAACTGAGTGTTTCCAATATGCATGTGTATGTATGCAAGTCTAAATGCAAACCAATACGAGAAGAAAATATATACTCGTGTTCCAAAAGTACCTGTAATTTTGGGCGCAGCGCCTCTAAAGGTCCTTTGCTCTTTTGTGATCCCTGGTGTTAAATGTTGCCAGAGTACAACAATAGCATGAAGCATTAAAACTATAAAACAGATCAAGATTCAAGAAGATGACATTAATACCTTTCCTAGTGCCCAATCTGCAGAATCAAAGAAAGCACGATCATGGTCCTGTATATGAACAGGCAAGAAAGCCGTTAGTGACTAGAACTACAAACCCGTGATTCTTCCCTAAATTGAGAAAAGAGAATGGAAATTAGTCAAATTACCTTTGAGATTAATGGGGTTTTCCTTGGTAGTAATCCTCCATACTTTTTCTTAATAACCGCTTCCTGCACACAATTATTAAAAAGATCATACAATGATGGAGTAAATTCAAACCAAGCATTATCCTTATTGTTGCAAATAAAGCGTTCTTTTTTGTGAAATAACAGAGCAAACTAAAATCATAACATTCACCCTTTTACTTTTTTAGCATTTACATTTCCACATTTTGTGCAAAATCATTCATTCTAAACCAATTAAAATGCACTGTTTGCCTATTCACAAGAAGAATGGTTAGTTTGTAAGAAAAATGAGAGTGAAATGATCAAGTAAAAAGTCTATTTTCTGTCATATACATAATCAGATAATCTCATATAGCTAAGCTGGGCTAGCTTAATCTAGAAAGATGCATTTACATACTCCCTCTGTCCATGAAAACTTCATTGCTCAACTACACAGATAACACAAGGGAAAACCATATTAACTCAATGCCTTAAATAGCCTTTAAGATAGGCCTAAACCAACATCA
>BJCN01102623.1:0-16553 GCA_018326445.1 Flaveria brownii
TTCTTCTTTACAAACAAGACTGGAGCACCCCATGGAGAGATACTCAGTCAAATGAACCCCTTATATAGCAGCTCTTGTAACCGAGTCATCAGTTCCTTCATCTCAGACGGAGCTAGACGATACGGTTTCTTAGCAATAAGTTGGACTCCAGCTATTAGATCAATCTCGAACTTGATCTAATGGATTCGGTGGCACCCCAGATAGATGTACCAAGAACATGTCCGGAAAGTCACACACAACTGGTACGTTCGACACTCGTAGCACTGTCACATCCACATCCTTCACATAGTCCATATAGGCACCACATCCCTGCCTCATACACTTCTCTGCCACCACCATCGAAATTACTTTCGGAACAGTGTGAAGTCTATCGCCATAAATCATCACCAAACTCCCCGAGCATAATCAATTGAATCTTCTTCTTATGACACACGATACTTGCCTCGTAGGATGCTAACCAATCCATCCCTAGGACTACATTGAATCTGCCTAAAGGCATCACGAACAACCTAGCAGAGAACCTATGGCTTTTTGACTTTATGTTGCATCCGTCTACAAATCAAAAATACTGGTAGACTTACAAATGGTAGTTTCTACATCGAAGGGCTAATCAATCTTTCTACCCCTGGCAGGCAACTTATCATACAAGGCAGTATAAATAAAACTCCTACTAGCACCCAAATCAAAAGCAAAGAGGCACAAGTTAGGTTCACTAAGAATGTACCTGACACAACGTCGGGGTCCACCCTAGCCTCCTCCGTGGTCATAGTGAATGACATGTCATTAGCCCTCTACCCCTCCTTCTCCTTATCATTCCCTTTCTTTGCGTCGGAGCTCACAGCCCTTGACGTCTTACAATCTTTGCTCATACGCCACACTCGTCGCAGTTAAAGCATTTGACCAGGCGATAATCCCTTTCCATGTGGCCCTTTCTCCTACACTGAAAGTAGAGTTTTGGTCCCCACTTACAATCTCCTGCATGCTCCTTCCCACACTTTTTTCATGCCCTCTCTTACCCTGTCAACTCATTTTAATTACCAACCCTCATCTTTTTACCACCAGCCATAAACCACCACTGTTTTACCGCTTCCCATTGCTATTGGTCCACTTCTTCTTCGCATCCACCACTACACCACCTCTTGCTCATCATACAGTCTTACCGCCAGATCAACCATCGACCTAAACATACCTGGTTGAGCAGCGATCAAATGTCCGTGGATATCCGTCGGCAGAACCTGGATGTATCTCTTGATCTTCTGTGACACGAGCGTCACCTGATCTAGCACCAGCCTTTCCATCTTGTTGAATTTGGTCGTATACTATTGGTGCATCATGGTTCCCGCCTCCAACTATATGAACTCTCTCTCTCAACCTTATCCAACTCCCTATGAGGATAAACCTCCTCAATCACCAACTTCTTTAGTTCTGGCCACCTCATCCTGCTAATGGCTCTGCTACCCTCGGCCTAGACAATATTGTCCCACCAGCACAAGAATGAATCCGCCAGTGAATGGGTAGGGATTTCACTTTCTGATCCTCTCAGCACTCGCTGATATCATGTATCGCCTCTATCTCCCTCACCCATCGGTGAGCGGTAGTAGCGCTCCCATTCCCATCAAACGTCAAGGGCTAGCAACTCTAGAATGCCCCAAAGTTACATTCCCTTGTAGTTTCCTTCCCATCTTCCTCCTCCTCATCATCACTAGAAGCAATCATCTCAGCCTCAGGTTGCTCCCTTCCTCTCTCATCATCCTCTCTCTCAACAGTTTTCTTCTTCTCCTTCTTCTCCTTCTTCACATCCTCCCTTACAGTTCTAATAACCTCGTTCACCACAGACAATAGAATTGTCTGTATGACCTGATGAACTTCCTCAACTACTGCCACCTTCACTGAGGCCCTCAAATTAGTGCTCTCATCACCACCTTCCTGGCGATCAAGCTTGGGCTCTTCAGGCATTCTTTCGTTAGCCCAAGCTCCGTTCCTCGTGACACATGACCTAACATCACGTCCACAATGACCTCCACCTCGTGAAGCCTTCAAAGATCTACCACCAGCCATATCTAATCCTATAAGACTCAAATACCAACACGGTCATTCAAGGTAATAGCTCAGATTATGTCAAGTACAGTAAGTTTATAATTACAGTAGCCAGTTGTGATTAGCCATCTACTTTAGTTTTCATTCACCAATCATTTCCTATTCTGAATATATCTTCATCCAAATCTACTAGAAGCACATAATTCACATAACACGCGCATATAATTCCTTTTTCGTTAACATACATAAAACGTTTATATTAAACATTTACCTGCAGGCATGTAGCTACTAGGACTAGCATCCCTTTCCCTTTCTTCTCATATTCTTAGTTTAAGTTTTAGGTTTTTGAAAATATTTTACCCATTTTTTTTAAACCTTATCTCTGATACCAACTTGTAAGGTCCCGTTCCCCGGACGCTTAAAGCTGGTCATTCATCGCATAAAACATCAAAAACACATCTTTTTGTAGCGGAAATATAAATTTTCATCAATAACAAATATCATGCCAAATCATCACATTGTTATGTTTACATCTCAAAAATTTTATTAACATGATATCATTCTAAAAAATGTGGAAGCCACACTTTAAATCTTTCCCAATAGCTTATAAATCCATGCCTACATCTCCTCATCATCAATGATCACCTGCCAACTATTATGCATACAAAAATCAGCTATGTTAAGTAAGTTCTAGTTTTATAAATAAAATACTTTACTTCATCAAAAGTTCTTCCTTTACTTTCATACGTGTTCATACATCGTACATACATCTTGACAATAAATTAATTATTATATTTTCATCATCGTTCGTCATCATACATTTCATACTTTCATCATTAACATCGTTTAGTAACATCATTCATTTATATCATTCTTCTTTATATGGATCCTACCATACGATATACCCCCGCATCATGCAAAATGCTGGTACTATGCCAAGGTTTATAAATAAACCCCCACGTCATGCTCAAAAGCTGACATAGTACCGAGGTAAGTGGAAAGGATCCTTCATATCTTGGTCAGTCACAAAGACTAGACCTGTGTGTACATACTCAAGGGTTAGCTAAACCACACACAGTTGAGCAAACAACTATCTCATTGAGTTGTGAACCTCCATCATTGCTTCCAAGACTTTCGTTCGTTCATTACATTCTACTTTTCATCATCATTATCTTTCACTTTCAATACATAATACTTTACTTAATCATACATATGTACCAAGTAAAGTTACATCATAAAACATATAGTTTTAGAAAACTATTACATCATGAAAAGATAATACATCACAAACATCACAATAGGTTAGGTGAAAACTTAGGCATACATCAACATCATCTAGCATGAAAACAAACACTCGCGCGAGAACTCATCACATTCAAAACCTGCACATCAATCATGCCTGTCGTGCAAAAGCTACATCTCGCGTGAGAACTAACTTTTCACGCGAGAACTTTCTGAATTCAAATTCCATACCGTACACCAAAACTACTCGCGTGAAAACTACGGGTTTCCCGCCCAGTCTCAGAACCTATTGCATCTGAGGCTGTTCTAACATGCTTAACCTCATAAGCAACATCATACAAGCATAAAACAAGTATCTTAGTATGCATAATAGCCCCAAAATGTAAAACTTGTGTAAAAAGGGGACTAGAAACTCACCTTGTAAAGTTTTAGCATAAACGTGACCTTCCCAAAGCTCTTACCGAATGAAAACTACATATCCATGCATTATATTCATAATTAATACTTAACATGTGTTACTACACAAGTTACATATCTTAAACACCTCTATTTTGCACTTTCTTTCTCTAAACAGACGTTTCCCCTCTCTAGCAACAACACTTTTCGTGTGAGTAGGGGTCCGACATAGGTGTTAGCAACTATTTATACCCAGTTGTACTTTTTGCAGACTTCTCGCGAGAACTTCTGTTTCATCTCTTTCACGTGAGAAATTTTCTTCACTCAAAAACTCTGTCTGCCCTCTTTTTCTTGAAATTTCTGGGTATAATTTCAAAGCTTGTATAGCATTGAGTTGTTGAGCAAGCTCAAGGTTATGGGCTGCCAATTCACCTTTTCCATGCATACTTCCCTCATCCGTAGATGTGGAATCCTTGAGAGATGAGGTACTAGGCTGAGCCTCTGCACCCTCACCACCAGATGTGGTTTCTTGTCGCCTTGGATTCCTCTCCTCAAACAATGACTCTAAAGATATATTCTGCAAGTCAGTTACCATGGTTGAGGTCTTAGTGTTGTTGTCTCTGTCCTGCTAATCAATGGATGGATCAGTAGTAAAGACAACCTATTCCATATTGATCCTTTCTTCCCTAGAATTAACCTTTTACGATAAGGTTGTGCATTAGATGGTTTTATAAACACACCGGTCTCCACTATCGGTATTGTATGGGAAGGGGAGATAGTGGTTCATGCTGATGTGTGGCAAGAACATCATCATCATCCTGCGTGATTGACATATGTATGGGAGAGAGTGGAGCTGAGTCTAATGGCCTGAGATGTGAACCAGTTCCTAATGAGACTTCTTCCTTAGAAGTTTTCTCAGTTATGTGGGTATCTCTTTTGGTTTTCTCAATAGAGTGTTGGGACTCCGATTGAGGGCTTGCAGCTTGTGTGTGGGTCTGCTTAGAAGAAGGAAGGGAAACCTTATTCTTTGAGCCTTGTCTAAGTGTGGCTGACATCTTTGACTTCACTAGTACCCTAGTTTCCAGTCTTATCTTTTTGAGGGGATGTGATTTTGGGGCCTGTATCCTCTCGGTAGAAGACGTCAGGGTTGGCTTGTGTTTATGTGATATTGGCTTTAGTATGGAGGGTTTTGGATTAGCAATGGTGGGTGTGTCCTTGCTACCTCCCTAGGGCTTAGGGACCTTAAACATATGCCCAAACAAGGGATATACCTTCCCTAAAAAAGATTTTGGAGTTGCTCTAAACTTTGAAAATATAGCTTGTTTAAAGTTCCTAGAGCCTGAACAACTACACTAAGCTTTAGTTTATCCCTTAAATCTTACCGTAAAATTAGTTGTAAGAATCTACGGTACATTGATAGGTTCAAATGGATCGATTCTATGTTATGATTAATCAATTAACAATTAAATGAACCAAGTAATCAACAATTGCAAAGATTCAAATCAGTTTCTATTGATAGTTGCAAGGATTACTGTGTACAATTGAGAGAAAAGTTCAAACGTCTATTTCTACACAATACACATCTAATCCTATTTATACTAAACAAGGAAACTAAAGGAACATATATTACACATAAGTCGCTAAACTATTGCAAAAGTAAAATACAAAGACAAGTAAAGACAACATCTTAATCTTTTAGAGGTACAAACAATACTCCCCCTAAGATTACATGGTCTTCAGTCTTCAGTGATCTTCAATCTTCATTCTATTTATCTTCTCAGCTGCAATCTTCACTGCTTTAGGCTTCTCTGCTTTAGTCTTCTATCATCTCTTTATCTACAATCATCTTTCTTCCTTTCATCCATCTTCAAGATTTAAAATAATCATCTGGTTCTTCTTTGACCTTAAACATCGGTTTCTCCTTGTATAGCTCTTGTTCTCTTAGGGCTTTAGCAATAGCTGATTTGAACTTATTTGCTAACACACCTTGTTTAGGCTTTGCCTCATTCGTCTTTATCTCCATTTTACTCATCACTTCAAGTGTATCTTTAGATAATCCTACAATGTCAATGTTAGCGTACAACTCAATAGGTTTTGTATTATCTTTTGAGTATACTTCTAACACTCCTTTACTGGATATTCTCATGAACTCAATATCTTTAATGTCTTTCTTTACTATATTTTCATAAGCCAACGCTTTCCTTCGTGAGATCCTCTTCATAGCAGCGTTTATCACTTTAATGATTGACAAGAAATATTTCTTATCATTTTCTACAATTTCAGGAGATACTCGTTCAAACTATTGGACTGATAGGAAAGAGATATAGCTTGGATCTAACAGTTTAAGCTCAAACACTCCAAACAACATAATCATATCCTCATCCAAGTTTATGAGATTTCGGACTAACTTAAGCTCAAACGTGTCAGTATTATAAAACCATCATAGGATTGGTTTTGACTTCTATGTTCCATCAATAACCTTCAATCCCAGAGTAGTTACTTTTTCAAAATAATAATCACAAAATTCAGTCAGGAAGTGCTCATCCTCTGATTGTTTTCCTTTTATCTTTCTATTCTTCTTCAAAGTGGCAAAGTACTCCTTATCCTCCTATGAGCATCTTGTTTCCAAGAAAGCACTTGCTCTTGTTATTCCTTTGTTTAACAACTCCACAAACATATCACCACGCTTAGCTCCAGTTGGATTGATCAAAGGCAGTTTATTCAACTCCTTTAAGTCTTGAACTAGGAGCTTTATGATGCTCGAGTAAAAGTGATATACATCACACATGGAATTTACTCGTTTGATCAAGAAGGCATTAAATATCTCATCATATTTCCAAGCCACAATCTTATCTTGCTTGGTAGAATCTGGAGCAATCATAGCATTCCGTAGTTCAGATATAGATTGTCCTTTCTACAACATGTTCCTTACCAAGTCTCCTGTTGATCTGGCTTTGTTTAATAGTTGTTTCTGATCAAGAGAAACTTTTTAAGCATGTTTCTCTGTCTCAGGAAATATTCTCATAAGCTCTTTCCTTCGCTCATACACGTTTGTCTTTTGAGCCATTGATCGAATTTCTTGAGGTTTCAACATTTTTGTTCTCTTGGTTATCTCAAGGTATTGAGGATTATCTGTATCCAGTTTGATCATCTTGTTAGATTGTTTCTCAGTAGCTTGAAAGCTTCAAACAAGGTTCCTCAAAGATTCACCTTGGAGTCTTTTCAGTCTTTTCCATGGATAGTTTCTGACTTGTAGCCATGATCTTAATGCTACAATACTCATCTCATCAGGATCCGGATGGTGAAGCTCAGAGCTTGGCATTTATTCAACATTAATGCTCTCTTGCAATGGATTCCATTCACCATGCTCCACCATAATTTCATTTGGAACCACTGGAGCTACTGACTCTGCAGTTATACATTTTCATACTCTTTGTTTATCTGCGTCACAGTCAGTCCATCCAGGAACACTTGGTTATACTTCATTTTACCAAGAATTTGTATCTATCCTCAAAATCAATTGGTACTTCATCTCGAGCTGTTTCTACTGGAGTGAAGTCTTTTCCAGGATTTGCTTCATCAATATCTTCATCTTCCAGCACCTCATCATACCAGTCATCATTAAATTCTTCTTCAATGTCATCAAGTGCTTCAATAGTTTATTGAACATACTTTTCACCTTCCTCCTGAACTTTAGATAGCTTTTGAATTTTAGATGAAGACTCAGGTAAAACTGATTCATCTATTTCATATAGCTTCCTTTTACCTTTATCAACAGCAGGAGTTTCTTCAATGTTAATTGGATTTATTTCAGATACAATCTCAATATTAGGTGAATCATCCTATTGAGTTTCTTTCAATTTTCCCAACTCTTCTTTTACCATTTCATTTTCTTCAGTCATCTTTTTAAACTTTTCTTCAATAACATCATAATCTCTGATCATAACATCAAAAGTCTTCATGATCTCAGATTTATCATTCACCACACTAACCATGTCATCATCCTTCATTTTAATAACTTCTTTGAGCTTCAATTTTTCTTCTTTCAACTCAACCATCTCTTTTTCCTGAGACATGATGATTTCTTTCAACTTTTCAGTGTCATCAACATCTATGATATCATCAATCTGTACAGACACATTTTGTGTTGTAATAACCGGAATGTCTCCAGATTCAATAGGAGATATGCCTTAAAAACAGGCTCAGACAGTATAGCTTCCATGAACTCAAAATCAAATGTTTGATTTTGCACATTAGCCTTAGCTTCTTCAGCACCTGGAGCTTCTGTCATTGGTTCATCATGAGTTTCTTCACCAATCTCATGTGCTTCATCAGCATGATCAGACGCAGTAGCTTCACTGCTATCTCCTTGATGTGCCTCAGCAGCACCATCATCTCCATTATCATCACTATCATCTGATGAGCTTTCAGCAGCTTCATCATCATTATTATCACTTTCATCATCATCTTCATCACTTTCATTATCTTCTTCTTCAATGACCTCTTCAACAACATCCTCAATCAAATCATTTGGATCTATTGGTTCCTCCTCATTCAAATGAAAGTGTGGTTGATGAATATCAACCTCATCCATATCAACATTCCTCATGTAATCAAATAAAGTAACATTTGGAGTTCCAGTAATAACATCCAATCTCTTGTACACAATTTCAGATATGTGTTCAAGTTCAAGTCTATCTCCTTCAACTCCATCTACATATAAATCTGGATGATCTTTATTAATGATCAACTGAATGAATCTATGATACATCAAATACTTATTCTAGTTTCCTCTCTTTAGATTGTATATGAATCCATTCATAATCCATTTAGCCATGTTAAATCTTCTGTTTGTGGCTAAGGCAATGATAGGGGATGTGATATCCACAGGGAATGAGTCCCATCCTGCACTTTTGTTGGACATGCAATGTTGGAATATGTAATAGAGTAATTTCCAATGGTTGTACACCCTAGCCCTGAAGAATTGTTTCTTAGGGAAGTGGTCAAGGTGACCCATCATCATAAACACCTCTCTACATTCATTGCATGTATACTCTGCTAAGTCTGGAGGCTCATTCTCTCAAAGTCTGAGAGCTATTCTGATTGCTTGCTCAGAGACCTAAATCATCCTATCATTGGTTATGAATGGTCTAAGAACCTTGTTTCCTTCATCATCTCTCTCTATTTCAGCTGTTCTCCAGAATCTCTTTATCAATCTTGCATTTATCACTGGTCTTGCACACATGGCATACACATATTAAGTTCTTAGCATAAATCTTTTGATCTCCTCATAACCAGCTGCTTCTCTAACTTCTTCATCTGGATAAGCAGTTACATTATGCTTTGGTTTGAATTTTAACTCAGCTATCTGCACAAATAAACACACAAACTTTAGATAATTTGATTATTTGAAACAAATTGATTTTATCAAACTTTGAATTAAATTCTAACGAAATATTATGTTTTAAACACTTAGTTTTGTTTTTACATCAACTTGTACTTAATCATTTTCTAGAATTTCTTAAAATTCTGTCCAAATCATATTAAATACAATTTTTTGTATGATTGTTTTAAAACACACTAATTCACTTATCATTTCATCAAAGTTATTCATCAATTAATTTTTTATGAAATTTAAATTTTTTTATTAAAAAATTTCAAATTATGAAACTGTTTATCTTCATCATTAGAACTGATGAAGAACACCCTTTGATCAATGTTCATGAAATCAACTGTTCCACATAACAAACTATTCGAGATTCAGTGTATATTAATAATATATGATCAATTTAAGTTCTTAGTTTCATTTTAATGCATCTAATTCAAGTTTTTCAAGTTTTAGGGTTAAAATGCCTAAACAGACTTGAAACGTCCGACTGATTTTGAATCAGTAACTTGAAATGAAATGATTTTATCAATGAACTTACATTCGTCAATCACATATACACTCTTTCGATTATGAAATTTTGGAAACATACGAAAAGATTGAGTATAATGAGTGAAATGAGTGTCGTATGAGTTCAGAGGTTTTGGATTGTGAATGAGTGAAAAAATGAGAAGTGTTGTTTATATACTAAGTGAAAAATTCTAGATGCGTGAGCATTGTATGGACGTATGAGGCTAGGCGCATGAGAACTGTTCAACCGCACAAGTACTGTATAGGCACTTTTTCACTTTTTAGCCGCATGAGTCTATATGAAACGTCCAACACTTGGTGAATTTTCCACTTAATACGTCTGGTACTGTGTAGGCGCATGAGAATGTTGAACCGCCTAACACTTAACCAGTTTTCTCAGACGTCTGACAATTGTTCAGGCACATGAGGATATGAGAAACGCCTAAACACTTGTAATATTTCTGAAATCTCATCATACACCTACTTGGACTTATGGCCACTGTTTAGGCGCACGAGTTCTAATACACTTGTGTAATTTTCACATCTTTCATCTGAACACTATTTAGACTTATTAGCACTGTTCACGTACTAATATTCAAACGATTTTTAGAATTTTTGAATTTTTCCTAAAATTTACATTTTTGACCCTCAATTTTCACTTTTGACATTTAAACCCTTTTATTTTATTTTAAAATTTCAAAATTCAATTTCCCTTCATTTTAGTCTCAAAGTTAAACAAATTGGTCTTATTTACAACATTTGCAAGAAGCATTTCCACTTGAAAATTTTTTGTAGGTTTATTTTGTCATTATCAATTTTTTACATTATCAAACACATACTTTGAACATTTAGTTTCATCCTTTCCATTCAAAATTTTAATTTTGGTTTTTTGAGAACCTCTTACTTTTATTACTCCCCCTAAACTTTTAAGTTTTACAAACATTGAATTTTCCCAAGTTGACACAATAAGATCAAACTTATCATTGTTAAATTGCCTGCACACAAAAAACATGCACAAAATCAAAATTAAAGCAGAATCAAAATCTAATATTTATAATAGAATCATTGTCTGTAGTGAGATCATATCAATTAAGATCAGCACATTAAAAGAAAACAAAGTGTGAATAGTCATACACAATGAATAAATGCTGATCAAGTGTGTTCCAGGTCAGTGATTTCACAACAAAGGAGACACAAGATCCAAGGACAGACAATGAGTGTTTTTGATAAAAGAATCAACTCCCTTACTTTTTCAATTCTTGGATTGATTAGGGTAGAATTAGATATGACATGATGTGACCCATACAAAGACTTAGAGAGGTCAACTATCATCAAGACATGCAAGAAAGCAAAAATTCTCAACTTATTACCTGACATATATGCATAACCAGTGTTCATGTTACTAATTTAGCAGAGAATGATCATGGATAACCATTTGATCAACTTTAACCATCCATTTGAATGGGTTGTGCACATTGGCATCTTTTGCATCAAAGGAGAATATCCAAGTCTGTAATCACTTACAACAGAGGATATCTCAGCACTTCAGGTCTATGATGACTCATAACAAAGAAGTGAGATGATGCTTAGAAGAGATCTCATGATTAGTCATATCACCATCAGGTATGAGTGTTGTAACTTTACAAGCAATCAATCTGATAAGCTAATACAACTCAAAAGTACTCAGATGAACACACATACATGCATAGATGATTTAGTTGAATCACAAGAATTTACTTTTTCATTATAATAGCATGAGATTGTCCACACATCATATCTGATCATGTCAGACTTTATTATCGAGTGAAGTATGCAACTGATCTCGCTAACGTACTATCATTTCTCACATGTTGTAAAAACCGATTCATTCCAAAAAATGAATTAACAAATAAAGACACTATTTTTGTAGTTTTTGTTTTATATTTTTATCTTTAATTTTGTGTTTTCTACTTTTGTATTTGGTTTTTCTTTAAAAAAACACACACACAAACTACAATCAGGCAAATAACTTTGATAGGTTCTCTTACTATGACCTTTTGGTTAAGAGAGAGTTCTGATCATGTTAAGATTCAAAGAACTGAAAGAAGAACTTAAAAACTAGTTTTACACATGGTTAATAAGACCAATTGACTCTACTAAGTACTCAAACCTTTCTGGTAAGAAGGCTTTAGTAAATAGATCAGACAATTGTTTTTCAGTTGCAATTTGATTCAAAATGATTAAAACTTTTTCATAGTTATCTCTGAGAAAATGATATCAAATCTGGATAGGTTTTGTTTTTGAATGTTGGACTGGATTAGCCGTAATGAATATAGCAGTAGTGTTATCAATGTAAATGGGTGTTTTAAGAAAATTGAACCCATAATCCAGTAGTTGGTTTTGCAACCAAAGGATTTGAGAACAACCTACTCAAGCAGCTATGTACTCAGCTTCTGCAGTTGAAACAGAGACATTCGTTTGTTTCTTGCATTGCCACGAGACTATTCGAGGACCTAGAAACAGACAACCACCTGTTGTAGATTTTCTATAGTGACAACATCCTCCATAATCACTATCTGTATATCCATGTAGCTCAAAGTTTCCCTCATAAGGATACCATAGCCCTAGAGCCGGTTTACCTTTGAGATACCTAAATATCCTCTTGACATAAACTAAATGGGATACTTTCGGGTCTGATTGATACCTGGCACAGACACAAATAGCATACATTATGTCTAGTCTAGATGCAGTAGATACATCAAAGAACTAATCACAGATCTGTATAAAGTTTGGTCAACTGATTTTTCTTTTGGATCAGGCTGAATCTTGGAGTTTATGTCAGCTGGATTTCTTATGGACTGACAATCTTGCAGTTTGAATTTCTTCAAGAGTTTGTCAACAAACATCTCTTGAATGATGAATATACCATCTGCAGATTGTTGAACTTGTAGTCCAAGGAAGAAATTGATTTCTCCCATAGAACTCATTTGAAAATGAGACTTCATGATTTCTTCAAATTCATTGCATAGTTTTTGACTGGTAGAACCAAATATGATATCATCAACATACACTTTAACACATAAGAGATCATCAACATCCTTCTTTATGAATAAAGATGGATCGATTTTCCCTCTTGTGTATCCATGTTGTATTAAGTGTTGTGACAATGTCTCATACCAGATTCTAGGTGCTTGATGGAGTCCATATATAGCTTTGCTAAGCTTGTACACCCGATATGGAAATTCTGCACCCTCAAAGCCCGGAGATTGCTTCACGTACACATCATCAGTGACTGGACCATACAAGAATGCACCTTTAACGTCCATTTGATACACCTTGAATTTCATGAATGATGCATAAGCCAGGAAGACACGAATGGATTCAAGTCTTGCAGTTGGAGCAAATAATTTATCATAATCAATTCCTTCTTCTTGTATGTATCCTTATGTAACTAGTATTACCTTTCTTCTAATGACAATTCCTTGATCATCGGTTTTATTTCTAAACAACCATTTTGTGCCTATAGCATTTTCTCCTTCATGTAAATCCACCAAATTCCACACTTCTTATTTACGGAATTGTAGTAATTCTTCTTGCAAACCTTCAATCCAACCATTGTCCTTTAATGCTTTGATAACGTTTTTAGGAACAATTTGAGAAAGAAAACAAGAGTATAAACACAGGTTTGCTTGTTCTGATTTACTCCTTGTTGTTCTCTCATTCAATGGACCAATAATCTAAGATTTCTGATGGTTCTTGTGAATACGAGATGTCGGAATCTCATCACCTTGAACATTAACATCTAGATTTGTTTGATTCATGTTGGAGAGCTAATGCAGTAGGTTAGAAGAATGTGGAATGAAATTTGGAACTTGAGTCGGTAAGTTGATAAAGTAATCAAGATTACCAGTATCAATTGCATCACCAGAGATAGATGATGTTCCTGACTTAGGTTGCACAAACTCATTACCATCATTAGGAAGTTGTTATGAATCATTAGAATTTTCAGGAACTTATTGCTCAGGAATTTGTTGATCATGATTCTCTGAATTGAAGATGGGATCTCTCACAAATGAGAAAAACGTATAGTTTGGGCTTGAATCATCCATATCATCAGAGTCTGAATTGTCACTAAAGGATCCAAGATCTCCTACATGTTTCCTATTGACACAAGAAGATTCAAACAAAATAGCATTGAATGAGTTTGATAATGAGTCTAAATCAAATAACCACGCTGGACCATTTGCAACTGATGGAAAAGAATGTAAGGCCCCATTCCCGGGCACCTCACAGTTGGTCATTCATCGCACATAAAACATACAATTTATTTAAAACATTGTTGTGGAAATTAATTAAAACCATTTCATATATTTTAATGGCATCTTTTGCAACATAATACAATAAAGTTAACTATTATAAAACATTATAAATTGCATTACATCACAAAAACGTCATTGTTATATGAATGGATGACATCCCAAAAATGCCAAGTAGCTGCCCCGTACCATCCTCAACAACTTTTACCTGCCAACTGGAAAACACATAAAAGTCAGTGTTGCTGAGTGAGTTTCAGTTTTATAAATAAAATACTTTACTTTCGTTAAAACCTTTCTTTACTTTCGTACGCGATCATGCATCATACGTACAGATAGAGAATACTACATTTAACTTTCTTTAACATTCATTGTTCACCATCATATTCATGGCATGCTTTCATTACATGCTTTTCGTTAACATTCTTTTACTTTCGTTCTTATTCTTTCGTAACATACTTATTATCATTCTTTTACTTTCGTACTTCTTTACTTTCTTTCTTGCTTTCTTTCGTACATTACGTCATCCTTTTACATTCATATAGATTGATGAACAATACCCCGAACATTGTGCACGAAGCTGATGTTGAACCTGTGGTAATTAAACCAAGAACATTGTGCACGAAGCTGATCCAGTCACCTAGGGCAAGTCATCTTTCCCGTTCATTCAAACCAATTGTTCATACCCCAAACATTGTGCACGAAGCTGATGCTGGACCTGTGGTAATTAAACCACGAACATTGTGCACGAAGCTGATCCAGTCACATAGGGCATACCAAAGGGCCTTGTCAATCTCAATGGTTGACCCTGTGTGCATCCTTTGGGTACCTAACCCGCATCACAGTTGAGCTAACGATAACATGATGGTGCATCCCCTTTCATTTTGCTTGCAAGCTGTTCTTTCGTTCATTACGTTTTACTTTTCATCATTGTTATCTTTCCTTTCATTACGTTATTCTATACGTTCTTTCAATCGTTCGTCATACTACTTAAGGTAATAAGGTATTTTATAATATAATATAAATATGTTTAGTCATCATTAAAAGATAACATGTTATACATACCATACATCATTCATACATTCCATAACCTTAAAACATCCCATAATTATGCTTAAAATGGGTAATCATTACCCATAAGTCAACTTTGGTCAAACCCTAGACTTTTTGCTTTTTCCAGAAATTTCAGAAATATTCTAAGTGTCTAGACGCATGGGCACTATTTGGGCATTTCCGCCCTGTTCAGACGTTTTGCCACTATGCAGACGTCTGGACTTATACTTGGTCACTTTTCACTTAGACGCACGGGCCTCTTTAGGCGCATGGGCACTAATCAAATGTTTAGGCCTAACACTTAGTCATCCTGGGCAATATTCTAGACGGTTGGGCACTATTCAGCCGCATGGGCCTGACTTAGACGCATGGGCACTTAGGCGGTGGGCACTGTTTAGGCGGTTGAGCTTTTGGGCGGTTGGGAACACATAGAAAATTAAACCGTTGGCGCTTGGGCCACTGTTTGGACGTTTGGGCAACTAACTCTTACTAATCAACTTATTTTCAGTCCTAGATCAGTATCTAATAACATGTTCTAAGCTTAGTTCTTCCATTCTAAGCAACAAAATACATTCTTACTCATAACCATAACATCGTTTACACCCAAAGTATACACCCACCCACATATACATTCACACACACATACGGGTAGAAACTCATTTTTTAACATCATGCACACATGCATTTTCTAGCCCCAAAGTTGTTCAAAACATGTTAATAAGAGGGTTCTAGAACTCACCTTAGTTGCTTTCAGGTTTGAACCCTACTCTTGAACTTTCTCAGTCGTGTTAACACCTAAAACCCATACACATACACGACCCGAACATACAATAACACCTTTAAGCATATGATCGAGACTAGAGCTATTTATAACATCACAAAATCAAGAATTCTTACCAAAAACTTTAAATTCTCCTTCTTCTTCTACAACTTCCAAAAGTTTTTTGCTCTCTCTCTCTCTCTCTAGAACAAAATAGGAAAAGTGTGCAGGCAAGAATGGGCGACCATGCCCACTTTTGTACCAACTTTTTTATAATTTGTCATTTTGATACTTTTAACCCTTCAACTTGGGTCTTATAGCTTTTCTTTCTTTTCCTTTACTTTTATTCCTTCCTTCATAACTTTAAAAATAACCGGGTGTTACAAGTCCACCCCCTTATATAGGTTTCGTTCCCGAAACCTGTTATTCCTCAAACATATGAGGGTAATGCTATCTCATCTCTTCTTAAGTCTCACACGTAGACTCGGATCCCTTCTTGTGCTTCCACTGTACACGCACAAGAGGAACTACTTTTTTCCTTAACCTTTTCTCTTTACGATCAATGATCGCCACTGGTTGTTCCACATAATTGAGTCGTTCATCCACTTCGATATCTTCCAGTGGTACAATCATATCTTCATCTGCCAAACATTTCCGCAGATGAGATACATGGAATGTCCGGTGAATTCCAGTTAACTCATCTGGTAGTTCTAACCTATAGGCCACCTCTCCTACTCAAGCAATGATTCTGAAAGGTCCTATATAGCTTGGGCTCAACTTGCCCCACTTTGTAAACCGAATGATACCCTTCCAAGGTGAGATTTTTAACATAACCCTATCACCCACCTGGAACTCAATTGGTCTATGTCGTTTATCG
>BJCN01102883.1:0-10854 GCA_018326445.1 Flaveria brownii
TTGGCAGCCACTTGATAGGTACCTGATTATTATGTTTTTGTTCAGGATTACATAACAAGGTTGTTTACTTGGTTAGCTTAACAAAACTGTGATATTATATTACTGTATATGGGTTGAAGCTACATCCACTTTTGGGACCTCAAGTAATTGGATTTAGAAGGTTGAGGTTTTAATTTGCATACTTTTTGAAGGTAAATCTACAGGACACCTTTAGTGTTAGCCTCAAATTGTGAGGCTTGCATCATTAATGCCTGGCAATGGAGTTGGGGACAGGGTTCACAATTTCTTTGCACAAGAAAACCTGTCCCAGGGTCTGAGATCCCATGGTGGAAATTTGCCTTTAAATGACAATTCGTGGGATGGTAATCAGAAACAGTTTGGTGTGTCAGATCCCAGTCCAAGAAACTATAATCCATCACAACTAGGTAAAACTATTAGCTCTTAATTGCATTTTATGATGTTATTGGTGTTTTTCTTGTTTTTATTATCAATCTCGAGTTATAACAGAAAGTTTTGGTTGTTTTAACTAGAGGTGACAAGTTGAACAGGTCCAACAGATCAAGCAACTGGTTTTAAATTTGTTTCACCATTAAACCACTAATATAATTTGTTTCCATAAAGTTATCTAGGAGGCGGTAAGCATTAAAAACATTTGGGGACACTTTCAGTCCGTTTGATGCACTTGGCATATTCCACTTTGAACCAAGTTTTTGAAAAATATCCATTTTAAATGGTGGAGGTTAAATTTAACTTGTTTTAGGTCAGTGAATGAAATTGCCACCTCTAGTTGTAGTATTACTATCTATATTACATCTTTAACTTTAACAAGTTCTATCCTCACTTGAGCAGAAACTGTGAGAGGACACAGTGGTCAACATGTTCCAGATCAGTATATCTTCAACGGTACACAAACAAATGCAAGGCCTGAGTTTGCTAGAAATCTGTCTCAGTCTCACCATGAACAGCCAAGCTCTAATGGCTACATGTATGGACACCATAATTTTCAAACAAGGCCAGACGAAGCAAATTTTATGGGAGTGAATACAGAATATGGTCATAATAATGTGATGAACCGAAGGGGTTCTCTGTTCTCTGAGTCCCAACAAGAATCTGTTCCTGAACAACCTCCAAAGAATCTTTTCAGGTCAGAGAGTTCTGAGGCTCATGGTAGTTTTGACCTTTTTGGTGGTCAAAATCAGACTAATAGTCAGCATCCTGGTTTACTGCAACAACCATTACAACAACAGTCTGGATTTGGTGGTGACATACAACAATTGCAACAGCAACTCATGCTCAGAAAAATGCAAGAGCTTCAAAGGCAACAGGAGATTCAAAGGCAACAACACGTGTTAAATCAAGCTTCTCAATTTTCTAGGCAACAAAACACGTTAAATCAAGCTTCTCAGTTTGCTAGGCAACAAAACACGTTAAATCAAGCTTCTCAATTTGCTAGGCAACAGGCATCTGGAAGCCTTTCACACGGGCTCGCTAATGGCACTCCAACTTCTGATTCATCTGGTTATGGTTGTACTGAGCCTGCAGTGGATAACCCAAGCTGGTTGCACCGTGCCTCACCAGTGTCGCACCCTGAGCAGCAGGTTGAACCGTCTTTACACGGGTTCCCTGTTTCTAGCTCAAGAGGACATATTAGCCAGTTTCCTCATAGTAATTCCTTTCCTGGTAACAAGTATGCTGTAATTCCAGAACAACACATGGTTCCAAATAAAGGTTTATTTGGAAACACAATTGGTCAGGGGTCAAACAGCATGAAGAAAATGGAACACATTCAGAAAAAAAATGGCCCACAAAATCCATCTGTACAGGAAACCCCTTTGGAGATGGTACAGAATAAATCAGCTATTGATGCAGCTCCGTTGGATCCTGAAGAGGAAAAAATCTTGTTTGGTTCAGATGATAACATATGGGAAGCGTTTGGAAGTAGCAAAAACATGGGTGGAGTATCTAGTTTGTTAGATGATAACGAATTTGCAAGTGGTTTGCCTTCAATGCAGAGTGGTAGCTGGAGTGCTCTTATGCAATCTGCAGCGGCAGAAACTACTAGTGGTGGTGATGTAGGTGTACAAGAAGACCTGAATTTTCAGAACCCAGAACTGCCACCTGGCGAACATCCTTATGAAAACAGTGGGAAACATCAAACAGCAACAGCTTTAGCTGATAGTAACTTGCCTAATATACATGATAAGCATCATAGTAACAAGGGGTTCCAACATTCTTCAGGAGGAAGCAATTGGCTACACCGTGGTCTACAAAAGGCAGACGCTGAACAAAACCAAGTATTTGAAAATTCTGTGCCAGGTCAGAGGACACCTCTGCAGCATGGAACAATCCATCCGGATAAGCAAACAAATAATTGGAATGCAAACAAGCCCGCTCCATCATCTATGAACTCTGGATATAATATGAATCAGAATGATAATTCATTGCAGCAATCTCAGAATAATGATTGGAAGAGAGCAAACACTGCTGCTTTATCACACTTAAGTAACATGCAGCAGGGTGGTAATCATTCTAATCAAATCACTTCCAACAACCATCATCCTAATTACTGGAAACATGTTGATTCATCAGTGAAATCTAAAGGAAGTGATAACTCAGACATTTCACAACGTCGTCTAAATAGTAAGGGCCCACAGGTGTCTGAGTCATCATTTAATAGCTCAGATAAGGAGGATCTAAATAGCAGTAGAAAGGAGAACTCTAATGACAGCTATAGGTCAAGTTCATCTCACCTTCCTAACACGGTTGGGCAACGGGAACATTTATCATCAGATGCCAGTTACTCCAGACCCTTGGCTGGAACAAAACAAAGTTTATCTAATCAGGCGGGTGGGAAGATTTCAGGGCCGGGCCCACGGAAGTTTCTGTATCATCCAATGGGAAACCTAGATGAAGATGTTGGAGTTCCTTATGGAAAAAGACAAGGTGGCAATGCAAAGCCTGTATCCCAGCAGCATTCTGGAGCATTGGGAGCTCAAGATCAAGGAAATTTTGGACCACCCAAAAGCCAGGTTTGTATTTTTTCTATAAATAGTTAATGCTTTAACTATGACTACATCATTAGATTAAATCTTTAAAAACGATTTTCCAAGCTGTCTGCTTTATAAATAGACTTTGGTTACTCATTTTAGATTATACACAGGCCAAATTGACCCCTTTATAAGTAAGTGATTAAAAATTGCAACCTCTAATTTACATAAACAATATTTGTTTCTTATGATAGTCTGGTTATGCAAGCACTGTATTTTACAGGGGTTTGCACCTGAGGTTAGAGTCCTGAAAGGATCCGATGATATGCGTTTCAAGGGCATGGTTCCTGGTCATCTGCCTAATATCTTTGCTTCCCATGACAGATCTGTTGGTCTATCTACATCAGACAAGGCATCTCATCCAGGGTATGATTTGAATTGTCTGGTTCTCCTTTTCTGTCTTTTAATTAATACCTGATGTATAATATGTTGATTTCATTGTTAGCTTGAGCAGTCAAAGTCAAAATATGCTTGAACTTCTTCAGAAGGTAGATCAATCAAGAGATGGTGGAATTGCAAGGCATTTGAACTCATTAGAACGTGATTTGTCATCTGAGATCCCTGAACCCGAAAATTCTGATGGGTCTTTTGGTGGTCACCAAAGAAGTCAATCATCCAACTCTCAGGGTATTGGTTTACAACTGGGCCCACCGTCACAACGGTTACCAATAGCTATGCAGGCTGTCAAACATAATTCTTTGAGTCAACCTCAAGCCTCTGCTAATTCAAGAAGCAAGGGTCATGCTGAGCTGTCTTCTTTTCCTAATTTCCAGGAAACATCACATGAAGAATTCAAGAATGATAGAATGAGTATATCAGGTCAAAGTAAAAGTCAAACCACAGGGAATAAGATGATGACCAACCTATCAGCAGAATTAGGTGGTACGGATTTTCCTAATTTGAAAAATGATCTTCAAAACCATCCAACGGCTGGCAATGAATCTTTTAATGGATATACTTCTCAAATCAGGCAAGCAGATGAGGGAGTGCATGTTTCACATTCGTTAACTGCAGAAAAGTTACATGCCTATCACCCTCGTGCTAGTTCTGGCACGCCTCAACAAGGTGCATTTTCAAAAATGTTGCCTAGTGCATTGTCAAATCTTCCAAGTCAACAACTTGCTTCTGCAACTCCACCTTGCAAAAGTCAATTCAATATTGTGGAATCAACTTCTTTAGGCCAGCAGAATCTAGGGGAAGAAGAAGCAGAAAATAGAGGGAATAGAAGTTCTTTGAATGCACCGGGGATTATTACTTCTGTAGGGGATGAGTCAACTGAAAAGGTTGACCGAGGTCAAATGATGAATGTACCAGCAACAGGCGATGATTCATTTGCTGCCTCTCAGAAAGATCTTGAAGCATTTGGTCGTTCTCTTACACCAAATAATTTTCATCAACAAATTTCATTACTAAACCAAATGAAGGCTTATAAACATACAGATAATGACCCAAATAACAGGGTATTAAAGAGATTGAAAATTTCAGATAACTTATTGCGTGGTCCGCAAGCAACTGTCCCGCTTGAAAATTCTGATATGGCTAGATCAACGTTGCCAACAGATAATGTTGACCGAAGTTTAGCTTCTTTACCTGCTAATCCACCTTTAAAAGACTCACTTGCATCTAATCATAATGGGCCTACTTCTGTTAAAATTGAGAGCTCTCACATAAGTCCTCAAATGGCTCCATCGTGGTTTGATCAATATGGAACGTTGAAATGTGATCAAATGTCTTTACAAAGAGCCCATGCTGTAAGGACTATGGCACAGCCGTTAAAAGTTTCTGGTAGTTTGGAGGCAACACATGATTCAAAGGAACCACCCGCAAGTAGTGTGGCCAATACCAGTCAGGACGGTGTTATCTGGAAAACACCAGTTCCGTCCTCTCTAGTGGTTGATCACCATTTAACCTTCAAGCCACTGCAACCCAGCATAACTGCTCAAAATTTGGTTACCATGAGACCAAAAAAGCGCAAGTGGTCTAGAGATGAAATTCAGTCTTGGCTCAAGGAAGTATCAGGGAGTTCTAAAAATCTTCAAGGCATCTGGTTAGTGTAAAAGTTATCAATCCCCAATCTGTAGCTAGCAGAGGTAGCAAAATAAACTGGTTGAATAACGGGTCAAAAACGGGTTAGATTGACCTGAAAGGCTGAAACACACGGTCCAAAATATAAAATTGAAGTGTGTCAAATATGGTTTCAAAACTCGTAATTTTCTAATAATAATATTAATTAGGAGGTTTTATGCATTAAATTTACAGGCTAGGTAACTTTTGGCGGTAACTTTTGGCTAGTTTCTCCTTAAGCTAATCGTATTTATGTATGATCAGCATGTCAAATATGACTATAAAAACTTGCGTTATATTAAATTTTATGGATTAAATAATTTAGGCTTATGCATTAAAGTAGCAATTTGGGGTACTTTCTAACAGTTTGACCCATACAGTCCAGTTCCCTTTAATGTTAAGTTTTACATGATCCATCTGTTCTTGGTAAAACATGACGCACATCAACCTTTCATATGTGAAAGGGTTTAAATTGCCTCCTCTAGTATCTACTACTTTCCTACATTGTGAATAAGTGTTTTTTTTTTCCTTTGGTGACCGTAAAGATGGATACCAAAGCATATGTTCTCATTAAGATTCTTTTGTTAACCTGGTGTATAAATTTTAAACCTGCAGGACTGCTATGATGGAATGGTGTGAAGCAACAAAACGGTTGATGGAAAAGGCAGGATACCCTATGTTTTCTTTATTCTCAAGTTGTGTATTTTTTGTCCTGTAGTTTCTCATAAAAATATGGTGGTGGCAGGTGGAATATGATGGAGAATTAAATGAAGATGTACCAAGACCAAAGAGACGTATTATCTTGGCAACACAATTAATGCAGCAACTATTTCCCCCTCCACCACACACTCTTATTTCAACTGAAGCTACCTTAAACCATGATAGTGTGGCCTTTTATGCTGCTCGATTGGCACTGGGAGATGCATGCAATCTAGTATCTTGCGTTTCTCACAGGGAGTCAAATCTGTAAGAATGATTCTACAAGTTCTAATTTTTTTAAGCTTTTACATTTTTATATAGCTAATAATTTTATTTTTCTTTTGGGTGCGGAAAATGCAACCTCTCCGATAAAAGCAGAGAATCCGAGAAAATCGATGATAATCGTTTTTCTGAAGCTGTGGTAGACTGCATGAGCAAAGCCAAAAGGGTAGAAAGTGATTTTTCAAGGTACCTTGTGCTTCCTTACAAATTATTAGGTGTTCATATAAAATAATAAAAAAAATCCAATGTTTATATAAAAAAATAAATGAAAATCCCAAAATTTAGCTCATTAGTATCAAAGCATCCCCTTTGATTACAAACTAGAATAAAGCAAATTATATGGACCAATGTTTGCAAGTGGCAATTTTTACCAGTTCACTTAAAAATTGTTCGACTCATGTTTTACTATTCCAGGCTATTTAATATGTCTTCTGCTTTCATTTCCTAATCTTACCATACCAGGCTTGATGAGAGAGCATCATTCTTGGATTTAAGAATGGAATGTCAAGATTTAGAGAAATTCTCAATTATCAATCGGTTTGCTAAATTCCACGGAAGGGGGCAAGCAGATGGCAAAACTTCATCATTATCTGATGCAGCTGCAAATGCACCAAAACCATTCCCTAAAAGATATGTTATTGCAGTCCCAGTGACAAAAAATCTTCCAGAGAGAGTACAATGCCTGTCACTATGATCTTTCAGTTATTCCAGTCCCCTCATAAATTTTGTTGCACGTGATACCACCGACCATAGCTAACATGCACTATGGGACCCATCTTTTATGGGAAGTGCAGGAGAAGGTAATTATAGTAAACAAAACGAATGGCGGTTTGATGATGATGATCGTTTGCCTTTACTCTTGAGAAATACAAGCTTGACTTGGGATCTTGAATGGGGGGTAAATTTGGAACTGAAAAGTTTAGCAAGCTAGTTAGCAACAAGTAGATAAAAATGTTGTCGTGAATCTCTCCGGTTCTAATATGTATTTTGATGGGATGGATATTCTTATCTGGCTGCAATATATCCAATTCCCTGAATGATTTTGGATAGGTGAGATATTATTTGGACCACTCATGCTTCTTGTCAGTTGCAAGCTTAACCTAACAAAACCAGTTTTGAAATCTAAGTTCGAATTCGGTTTTTGGTTTTTGTTTGTTCAGCAAACTCCACTCGCTGTGATACCTTTCCTCCATTTGAATAATTTCAGCCTTGCAACCATACTCCTTGTGGAATTAAAAAACTTTGCTTTCTTATGGCAGAGGTTTAAAAGCATCATCTGCTAATTCTTAGTCAGCATTGTTTTCTTCCTACCATCATAACAAGGGACCGAAGGTCTCAGGTTCGATCCGTGGAAACGGCCTCCCCACAAAATGTGGGGGAAAGACCGCGTACATCTTCCCTTAAATGGGACGGACCCTCCCTGGACCCTGCGAAAACGCGGGAGCTCTTTGCAGCACCAGGTACGCCCATCATAACAAGGGCTTTGCAGATTGTCAAGTTACATGAATCATCATAGCAACTGGTGCAGTCACATTGACCTTTTATCTAATAAGATAAAATATGTTCTTAACATGAAATCTGAACTTTTATGCAACTTTTTTCATCTCAAATATACGGCAATGTATTTAAAAAGATTTACTAATTCTAGAATTTCATCTTTTTTAATTTTATGTTGGTCTTGCTATTTTATTTTTTAGAATCAGGCATGTCACTTAAAACACTCAACTTCATATCTTTCACATACTTGTAGCCAAAAAAACTTGCCAAAATTTAAATTGCACATCTAATGGTATAAATAAACCCATGAGTTTGAGATGCATAACTGCAAAAGCATATAAAGATGTAAAGAATTGATGTTGATAATTCTTATACCTCATAATTTATGACTCATGATAGTACAAAAGGTTTGGAGTTGGAATTATAAAATGTTATTGTAATGAGCATCATAATCGTGTATTAAAAGAAGATGCTAATGTATTGGGAGGTTTCCCCCCAATCCCTCCCTGTGATAGCTGGTGATCTCTGTGTTCTCACTTCTTTAGTTTCCTCCCCAACCCCTCGTTATTAAGAACAATAAAATGAGTTGGGAGGTTTTTATTGAGGTCTTTAATTAGGGAGACCGAATAGTAATGATCTCGTCATGAGAATTTTGACGAAGAACTCAGATTAGATTGTTTGATTTCAAGATTGATTGAAGGATTTGTACTGGAGGAGAGACATAGAGCTAGGTAGCACCGGAACGGGTACGGGAGGTGGATACGGGAATGGTACGGGTACGGGGAAAGGCAAATATAAAAAATTCTAGATACGGGTACGGCTAATGTACAACAAAAAAAATAAAAAAAATAAACATATATCAACCAATTTCCAAAATAGACATTAAAGTATTAATCAAATTCAAAAACAAATTTCCTAGGTAATTATTTATCAGTAATCAAATCATTTTCATATCCCGGTTCATCTTGTATGAGATCGGCAACCTCTAAAAACTCTACATCTTCTATTGAGTCAAAAACATCAACACCCATGTTTCACATCTTTACAACATCATTCAGATTCCTTGACAAAAGTTGAAGATTATTGTGGTTGTAACCAAGTCTTGAGCACAACTTGTAGTCAACATGTTCCTCCTAAGCGAGTGAATAAATGCATAAGTACTCTAATTATGCTCAACACAAGAAGAAGAACTAGGTTGCCCAAGTAATCTAAAAGCCAAAGTCTTAAGGAAAGGAGTTTGAGCATCAAAGTTAGTCCACCAATTTTTAGGTTCCATACTAGCCATCCTTGAAATGCTTGTTAAATTCTTAAAAGGACCACTCTTCATTGAAAACATTGTATATTCATCAAAAACTTTCTTATGCTCACCTTCATTAGGAAATAATCATTTAAAATATTTAATTCTTTCTTGTGATATTTACCATCTCTATGTGGAGCAAGTCTTTTAAAATCCTTTAGTAACCATTTATCACTATAATATCTACAACATTCAAGAGTTAAAACATAAGTAATAGAAATCAAGCATATAGTTTAAAATCATATACCTTGGATTTAAAGAATGAGCTAAACAATATAAGGGAGTGTTATTCTTCGCCCATCGAGCCACTAAAATATCATGCATAACATCATAAAAGATACGTAAATCAGATACCAAATGTTTTCCTTTCTTATAGATCTCAATCTTCACTTTCTTAATCATCGAATCCCACATCTCATAGACCAAGTGTAAACATCTCATATATAGGTCTAGTGAAACTAAGAATATATGATTCTTTTTCCTACCATTCATCATCCAAAATTTTTTCTTTAACAAAGCTTACTTTCACAGTGTCATATTCTCTATAAGAATATCATTCTTCGCTTATGACCATAGCTTGAATACCCCTTTTGATTAGTTTCAATCTCTTAAGCATCACAATGATAAAGGCAAAGAGAGTATCCGTAATCGAAAGCAATCTAAGAGGAGTGAACTTGTTGAAAATCAAGAGTCTCATGTTATGATTCATGATGAAATTTTTTTATTGCAAGCATACCTATATGAACTTCTTTTATCTATTTGCACTCTTCATATGTTTTTTTATTTGTTTCCACATTCCTTGGTGAACAAATATTCTTCAAAGCAATATTAAGTGTATGAACAACACATGGTGTCCAATAGATGTGAGGAAAATGACTCTCTATAATCTCTCCAGCCGCTTACAATTTGTTGCATTATCAGTAATATATGGCATAATTTTTTAATGACCAATTTCACTAATGACTTCTTTAATCAAATCAACAAAAAAAATCAATCTTTTACTTCCCCAAAACAATTAACTTCCTTCGGAAACAAAGGACCATTACCTGAAGTAGCCATGAAATTTATTAGAGGCTTTCTTGTAGGATCACTCCAACCATCACTCACAATAGTCACACCTTTTTCTTTCCATGTAGACCTAAGTGGTTCCAATAGCCTATGAACATAATCTTTTTATTTGTGTAGTAAGGTTGTTCTAAGATTATTATAACTAGGAGGGACATAACCATCAAATTTATTGTTAGTAGCAAACTGAAAAGCCCTAACATAGTGATGATTTCTTGCAAGATTAAAAGGTAAACCTCCAGTAAAAAACATCCTAGCTATTTCTTGATCCAGTTGATCTTTAATTTCAACACCACAAGATCTTCCAATAGGGTTTGAAATACCTTTTCTTTTCTTAGATCCAACACCAGATTCACATGGCAACCCGACTTCTTTGGCTTTTGACTTGATAGTAGGATACAATCAACATAGAATACAAATCAACGATTCAATGATCATTACCTTTTATACCAAACAAATGTGCTCTTGTAGGATTCTATGTGCCCAAGACACTTAGAATATTGATGTGGTTAGTACGTTATGATTCAAGTCGGGTTATACCCAATAACAAGCTAAGCAAACATCAATTAAATATTTAATTGATGATATGATCATGCAATTAAATATTTACACCAATTTAGAAAATGGGTTTTCTAAATAAGTTGCATATGAGAAGGAACAATTTATTAATATATCTTGTTCAAAAATATATTATTTGAAATGTTATTTAAGTAAGTTAGATAACATGACAAATTAATAATAGGATTGTATGAATTATACAATTAAAGGGTTAATTGTATATTTAGTAGAAGACTAAAAAATAATGTGTGATAAGTTTTGAGGGGGAAAACCTTTTCAAACTAGATTTTCGGCCGCCCCCCTTATTATCATTGGTTAACTTGCTTCTTGAGACTAGACACACAT
>BJCN01102897.1:0-13775 GCA_018326445.1 Flaveria brownii
CGATTGAGCATACTCCATTCGCATGGCCTCCATGCGACTGAATCGTGCGATTGGACAACTATGCGAATGGGCATTCAGTCGTACGAATGGACTTCCTATTGTACGAATAAACACTATGCGAATGGGCTTCTATGCGACTAACCCTCAGTCGTGTGACTGAGCAGCTATGCGAATGGATCTGTGCGACTGAACCCTCAGCCGCATGGCCTGTCGTGCGACTGAGTCCCCAATCGTGCGACTAAGTCTCAGTCGTGCGAATGAACTTCAGTCGTGCGACTGGCCTTTTAGTCGTCTTACCCTAACTGGGCAGCGACTGGAGTTCATCCCGAACTGCAGCCGCGACATACGGCCTTCAAACTCTTCCAAACTCATTTCCAGCCCAAATTACCCCTCCTAAACCTTAGGGAATCATACTAGGGTATCATACAAGTACATACAAGTCCAAAATCACACTCTAAACACATTACATACAATTACACCCAAATGGGTCAAACTCATACATTTCCAAAAAAACAGGTTTAAATGTGTTCCAGCCCCAAAATCATTCGAAAACAAGTAAATGAGGGGTCCTAGAACTCACATGAACAAGAAGAAGATGAAGAGCTTCGTTTGGATTAGTCACTCAACACGTTTCGAGCCCGAATCACCTCTTTCTCTCTTTTTCTCTTCTTTCTCTTTTCTTCCTCTCTGCTCTTCTCCCCGACTGAAATTTTGCAAGTGTGGGGAGAGGAGATGGTTGCCCCTCCTTTATAGCTACAGCTCAATCGCCTGAGCTCCAGCCGACTGGGCCTCCAGTCGCCTGAACACCATGCGACTGGACCTCCAGTCGCATAAATTCCATGCGGTTGAGTCTTCAGTCGCCGAACATCATGCGATTGGGCCTCCAGTCGCATAAATTCCATGCGACTGAGACTCAGTCGCATGACACTCCAAAAAGTCAAACTTCTGGGCGTTACAAGTTAGTCTTGGTGACTGTTCCAATACATGCAATTTTAATTAATTTGTGTTATGTAGCATGTGATTTTGGCTAACCCATAAGAGTTCACACACACAGGGGGAGTTAGTCTATATGACTACTCTATATGTGTGATATGGGGTCCTTATCGCTTAACCCTAGATGATATGGCTTTTTGCTCAAGAGGGGGGTTAAGTATATTACAGGACCTAGATAGAAGTGAAAATATAAATAAATGTACGAAAAGTACGATAAGTACGAAATGTATGAAACGTGCGAAATGTACGAAACGAACAATGATGAAGATAATAACTATTACCTTGATGTACGTATGATGTGTGATCACGTGCGATAGTAAAGAAAATGTTTACGATTGAAAGGTAATATAATGTTTTATAAAACTAGAACTCACTCAGCAATGCTGACTTTTTATGTGTTCCCAGTTAGCAAGTAGTGATTGTCGAGGATGGCACGAGGCGGCTACTTGGCTCTTTTTTGGATGGCATTCTTTTGTATAACGTTTTTGCATTGTAATACGAACGAACGATATTTTGTAATGAACGGTTTATTATTTTTCAAAAGTGTTTATTTAAAGGAAATGAAATGTTTGTTTAAAGTGTTTCCGCTACATGATTTTAGTAAGGTTAATATAATTATATGTTTTAAGTGCGATGATTGACCAGTTGTGAGTGTCTCGGGAACGGGGCCTTACATACGTCTCCATGGAAGTCGCAGAACTTGTGTGCGACATTCTCTCCCGGCTGTCTGTGAATAGGTTTTAGAGGCCGGAAGCTAAAACGTGCCTCTTCCTTGGCAAGAATTTCCTGCGGGGAATTTGTGAGAGCAGTAAATTGGACCGACCGAGTCTTGTCCTCATGATGGTCATTGTACTTGTCTCTTTGTTCTGATACTTTCTTATAAGGCCTCATTGACTCGTATGTGGTGTGTGAGCCCTGACTTTCCACGAACGGCTAGAAATGGGGGTGGTGGTTTTGGGCGAGTAGTTGGTGTCCCTTCCACCTGAACGGTTTCCTTTTCTTACTGTTGTCAAGACCTTGCGCGACTTCTTTTCCTCTCAAGAAAGCTTCCACCCGCTCCATCACGTCCTCCATCGTCTTGGGTATTTTCCTGTTTAGCTCCTCTACTAGTTGTATTGGTCTCACACCGTGTATGAAGTCTAATACTTGCATTTGCTCTGTTGCCCCATTGATGCTCAATCCTTCTACTTTATATCTTTCCATGAATGTTTGGAGCTACTCGTCCTCTCTTTGCTTGATATTATGCAGCTCAACGGGATCTCTCATGTATCTTTTCTGCTACATGAAGTTTCCCAGAAAACTATTACTAAGACTCTCAAAGGAATCAATACTCCCTGCTGGGAGGTTGTTAAACCACTACTCTACTATTGCTGCACCCGAAAATAACTCTAATGGTCATCCGGATCTCCCAGGCCATATTAAGTTCGTATATTGGCTATCATTTTGGCTTTTGGTGGGAATTTGAAGTTTATAATCATGTCAGTAAATTTCATATGGGCTTTTGGTATGTAGGGTTAGAAAGCTCGTCTTCTAGGTCTATCTTGATAGGTTCGGTTTCTATTTGTACAGTATGTTGGGTTGCTTGGTAAGTTGGATATCTAAAAGTGTACCAGTAAGGATAATATGTCATGGGTGCCGCCGAGGAAGCCCATGCGGTTTGCATGTGTTGCGACCCCGACCAAACGAAAGTTTGGGTGACAGACGTGGAGAGTTACCATGATAGTGCTTATATCGGAGTTGTCAATGGCAATGTAGGTTTTGTGCAGGATCGGTGTTTGTCTCTCAACATAATATTTTCAACACAAACTCACTAAGTCTCACTCGTTTGATGATGCAGAATCACTAACTAAGTTGATAGTAATATACTAAGTTAATGAACACAAGAAATGGTTTTTCAAGATACTTGTATATTACTTCTCAACTCAGTATTACAAGACTCTTACAAAGCATACATAATGAGTTATATTGAGAAACTACATATACTACTATCTACAGCCGGTTATACTTAGAAAACCAGCTGGAACTTACATTTAAACAAATACTATATTGCTAGAAGTAAGGTATCTAGGATAAAATACTATCCTAGATTAGGTAGTCATAACATGTCCATGACTTACCTTTTATCACCAACTAAAGTTGGTAACTGTACTAACTGACTAAAGGTGAACAACGCAATAAAGTATGGTCAACTACATGGGCGTGGGAAAAAGCCATGCAGTATATCAAAAGTTGGCAGCATGTGTCAGTTAGACCATACTTTAGTTCATAATTAGTTCTTCCGAAGATTAAATGGCTTCGGAAGAATAGTTCTTCCGAAACCATTTATACTTCAGAAGAAATAACTTATTCCGAGACTTCTGCAAGTCTTCATGACTTTGTCCTTCAGAAGACTGTCTTGAATCTTCTAAGTGTTTTACTTCAGAAAAAGAACTACTTAGTCTCAGAAAAAGAGTTAAAGTGAAAAAGCTAAGGAAAAGATAGTTATGGGACTCCCCTATGAGATAGTTCAAGACATGTGTTCTCCTCCCTGCAAAATTCGTCAATTCGGTGTTTATAAAGCTAACAAGTTATTGATAGAAAATGAAAAAGAGTTAAATCGAATAAACAAAGAACTTAAAATCAATGAGTCCAAATATTTATGAAACTAAGAGAAGCTTTAAAAGAAAATGATCTTTTAAAAAGAAATCTTTTAGAAAAGAATGTCAAGATTAATGTTTTATGGTAACAAGTCACATTAGCAGAATTTGAGACTAGCAAGCTTAAAACTAAATTGAAAAATGGATGATATCAAGGATGAAACAGGAAGAACTATTCTAGAAGCAAAGGGGAGCAAGAATAAAAACGGTTATGGGATAAGGATGTGGTGAAACTTCATATGTTTATCCTCCTCCTAGCACCCATTGTTACTCTCCTATGCCTCAACCTCATCCATCTAATGATTTGATTGAAGCTGCAGATACTAATAGTTTACATGTAGGTTTAAGCTACGTTAATCACAAAGAGGTTCAAGATGAATATGATTTTTCTGCAGGTTTGGGGCTCATCAAGCAAGGATCTGATTTGCGAAATGATAATTCCACCTCCGATGCTTCAAAACCTTTATCAGTTGTTTCCCATAACTTCGTTAACAAATTCAAGACAGGTAACTTCCCTTCTTTTGTTCCTGTCAAGTTTTTCAAAGAAGGAATAGTTGTGGAATTGTCAAGCAATCAGAACTCAACAATGCAAATCGACACAACAGGAGTTATAAACCAAGATCCATTGGAAGATGACTTGTGTATACAAGACTGGACAAGCTCTGATGATGAATCAGAAATCATCAAGTCACCTGAAGTTAACAAGTGTCAAATGCTTACAAAAGTCGAATCAAGACCTATACGGATCTCATCTCCAATTGTTAAACAAACCAGCAATTCCTCGAAAGCTCAGCAGAAGCACTCACCATCTTCATCTGCTATGCATCATGATCTTCACAAATCTGCTTCCAAGTCTAACAAGTCACCAATCATACAAAAAGGTTCTAAGAAGAATGTTTAGATCTCAACTCCCGGAACATCACACATCAAATCAATGCCCAGTTCAAAATCCACATTGACAAAGCCTCAAAAGGTTCAATTTCCTGATATCCAAAAGAAGAAGCTTCAAGATTGTTAACAAGTTGTAACAACCTCAAAGCAGGCTCCACCCTTTCATATTATCTATGGGACTACAAAGAATCAAAAGACTTTCAAGGCTTCCTTTAGATGTGGAAAAGAAGGTCATATGCTAAAGAAGTGCCCTCAGTTTCAAAGGCAAGTTTCGGAAGGTAAAGATAACACAAGTTGCTTCTTGGGTTTAAAAGGTAAAAAACACATATCTTTGAATGGTTGGATAAAGAAGAATCTATCCAAACCTTCTCATGTGAAGCCGGTTTCACATGATTCAAAGATGAAAAAGACCAATATTTCAAAAATAAAATCTCTGCCTTCGGGTCTTAAAAAGGAAAGGATTTCCAAATTCAACTCTTTCAAATCAAAAGTAACTGAACAAAAATAAATTTGGAAAGTAAAGCAAAAAAGAAAAAGGATAAAGAGATAAATGATTTTCAAAGGAGTGTGTGCCTAAGCAGGTTACATACACCGATGAAAAAGGAACTCCCAGGATCATGATGGCCTAGGTCTCCCTCTCTAATTAATCAGTTCATGAGTGCAAGAACAATTCAGGAGGCCTATTAGTAATCCGGTTTACTGACAGATTGTTCCTAATTCTAATTTGAGGCGGAACAAAAAAGTTATGGTTTTGGCATCTCATCCACATTTTGGATTCGTATCTACCATTCACAATCACTGCATTTTTCTTGGTATTTCATTTCTCATGTTTTTGCTAGTACAATTTGGAAGACTTTCTTGAGTTAAATTCTATTTTCATTTCCGTTTATTGTATACTTATAAAAAAGGGAGAGGAATTTTTTTTCTGTTTCATGGCAGTCAAAAAGAAATTTCGAAATGGGAGAATAAAGAAATTTCTCTCCTAATAAAGATTTCAAGAAAAACTAAGAACTTGATTTAGGATGACTGATAAAAGATAGTATGTCTTCTTGGTATGTTTATTTGCATGACTTGTACTTTGTGAGAAATAATAGTAACTGATGTAGATGTCTATATCACTTAAAATTCTAAAATCTAAAAAAGACAGTTTCATTATATGATATGCTTGGTAGGCTCAGCCTGAAAACAAAGTAAACAGTGATTTTGTAGCCTAACTAAAGCTTTAGAACGCGGTGATAAGGATTATTCTCATGATATCTCAGCCTACACAAAGACACTAAGCCTTGTTAGAAATTGGTTGAGAGTTTCAAATCTCTGTTCTGATCCCCCTAAAATATCCCCCTCACCCGAGCCCTGAATTGAGCACCTAGTTAGCAAAAACAAACTGCTTCTAGTTATGCTTTTCAGAAAAGACCCTGTTTTTAAGTCACCTATGACTCTGTTAGAATGTACATTAATTAATAATTTCTCATGCTTATCTCCACTGCTATGTGTGAACATTAACCTGGAGTGATGATCTTCTCTGTTATACATGAGTATAGACCTGAAGCTCTCATCAGCATGCTCAGATGATCATCTCCTCTGTTATACGAAAGTATAGACCTGGAGCGCTCTTCATCTGTTTCTCCTTCAAATAATATCATAATGATTTTTAAATCAAAAGATAATTGTCGAAAGTTCCACCAATCAAATAATATTGAAAAACATTCATAGTGGTCCTCAAATGATCATTGTCTATGTTAGCATCTCTGGAGAATCAAATGCAAAATCGGTTAGAGTCACTCATATTGCTCAATAAGCCATGATGACGGGATAAGTTCTTTGCTGAATGTCTGTGGGAACCAAGTTATTTGAGGTTCTCTAATCGAACCTAAAACACGATAAAATCAGTTGAAGGTCTCTCGTTGAAAAGAATAAGGCATGGGTTTAATTTTAGACAAACATACGAACAATCATTCTTCAACTGTATTAGATTCTGCATCATTATGATCTCACTAACTTTTCGATGTTCAATTATATCTTTGTGCTTTAGTATATCTTGAGAATGTGATCTCCTGATTAAATTAATTCTTGGTTCTCAAATTATTAATTAAAAAAATTATTACAAGGTTAAAGTCTTATGATTAGATTTTATTAGTATTAAATTTCCTGTTTAGTTTTTTCAAATTATTTTTCAAGTCTTCCATATTATGCTATTGAAACGATCTCATATTTTTCATGCATTTCACGGATAATAGCACACACAAACGAACATGGTTTCGCTTGTTTACATTCATAGATAAACACAGGTTTATTCATATTGTTGAAATGATCTAACAAGAAATATGTAGAATGTGTTTGTGATTGTGTTACAGATTTTTGCTGCAAATGATAGCCGATCATCAGCTGAGCAAAGTACCTAAGCAGAGAACCTATTCTTCAAGTTTGCAGAAGATACTAAGCTAGGATTCCTACTCCTACATCTTCTGAAGCATGCAAGTATAGAGAGTTGGAAAAGCTGTTCCTGATCATTCCCAAAAGATGCACACAAAGAGAGGGAGCATATAAAAAGGGGGAGCCTGTGAGATGAAAGATCTTCAGCAATAGATCATCAATCTAGGGGGAGAATGAAGTTCGTTCTTGATTGACTTATCAGAACTAAAGATGATACAATACGTTGATAATGATAGATTAAGGGGGAGTATTATTGGTTCTGAAAAGGATAGTCTATATTATCAACACAGTCAAAGTCAACAAAAGTCAACATCATGGTCAAAGTAATCAGAAAAGTCAAACAAACGCGTTGGAGACGAAGAATCGAGACGAGACGTTGAATATATTTTTGACTAGGAGTTTTTACTGTTAATAAATATATTTTGTGTCAACAAAATATATTTAATCTTGTTTAGCAATTTTTATGTTTTATTTGTATTTTCCCTAATTAGTTTAAGTCTAGGGGCTTAATGTGTCATTAGTGAATATTACATTCACTATAAATAGTTAAGTTGTTATTAGGGTTGGAGAGCTTGAATAAGCCAATTGATTTGAGATTTTTCACTTTGTAATATCATATTCAAATCACCAAAAATCAATCAAGGGTTTGTTGAGTCTTCATGAGGTGTTCATCATTGTTCATCTCTATTTTTTAGTGTTTGATCTATATTGTTCATAAATATCATTGATATTTATGTTCTCAGCAAGATTTGTTTGTGTTTATTAATCAATTGCACTAAAAAAAGGAGAAATTTCTTTTTCTGTTTCATGGTAGTTAAAAAGAAATTCGGGGGAGAATAAAGGTTTCACGGGAACTAAGAACTTGATTTGGGATGACTGAGAAATGATAGTATGTCTTCTTGGTATGCTTATTTGCATGACTTGTACTTGGTGAGAAATGATAATAACTGATCTAGATGTCAGTATCACTTAAAATTCTAAGATCTGAAAAAGACAATTTCATTATACGATATGCTTGGTAGGCTCAGCCTGAAAACGAAGTAAACAGTGATTCTGTAGCCTAACTAAAGCTTTAGAACTAGGTGATAAGAATCATTTCCATGGCATCTCGACCTGCACAAAGTTACAAGTTTCGTCAAAAATGAGTTGAGAGTATCTGACTTCTGCCTTGATCCCTTAGATTCCCAAATCACCCTCACCCTAGCCCTAAATGACACTTCTTATAAGCTCTCTAGAATCCTTTTCGTGCTTATCTCCTCTACTATGCGAAAGCATTGACCTGGAGTGATGATCTTCTCTGTTATACGTGAGTATAGACCTGAAGCTCTCATCAGTATGCTTAGATGATCATCTAAGCATACTGATGAGAGCTTATCGATATTTAATTGTATCTTTGTGCTTTAGTATATCTTAAGAATGTGATCTCATGATTAAGTCAATTCTTGGTTCTCAAATTATTAAAAAAAATTATTATTAGGTTAAAGTCTTATGATTAGATTTTATTAGTATTAAATTTCTTGTTTAGTTTTTCAAATTATTTTTCAAGTCTTCAATATTATGATATGGAAATGATCTCATATTTTTTATGCATTTCACGGATAATAGCACACACATATGAACATGGGTTTGCTTGTTTATATTCACAGATAAACACGGTTTTATTTGTATTGTTGAAATGATCTAACGAGAAATATGTAGAATGCGTTTGTGATTGTGTTACAGATTTTTGCTGCAAATGATGGCCGATTATCAGCTGAGCAAAGTACCTAACCAGAGAACCTGTTCTTCAAGTCTACAGAAGATACCGAGCTAGGATTCCTCCTCCAACATCTTCTGAAGCATTTAAGTATAGAGAGTTGGAAAAGTTGTTCCTGGGCATTCCCAAAAGATGCACACAAAGAGAGGGAGCATACAAAAGGGGGGAGCCTGTGAGATGAAAGATCTTCAGCAACAGATAATCAATCTACGGGGAGATTGAAGATCATTTTTGTTTGACTTATCGGAGCTGAAGATTATATAATACGTTGATAATGATAGACTAAGGGGGAGTATCATTGGGTCTGAAAAGGATAGTCTATATTATCAACACAGTCAAAGTCAACAAAAGTTAACGTCACGGTCAAAGTCATCGGAAAAGTCAAACAGACGCGTTCGAGACGAAGAACCGAGACGAGCCATTGAGGATATATTTGACTAGAAGTTTTATTGTTAATAAATATATTTTGTGTCAACAACATATTTTTAATCTTGTTTTAGTCATTTTTATGTTTTATTTGTATTTTCCCTAAATAGTTTAAGTCTAGGGGTTTAACATCATTAATGAATATTATATTCACTATAAATAGTGACACAAAATATATGTAATCTTGTTTTAGTCATTTTTATATTTTATTTGTATTTTCCTAAATTAGTTTAAGTCTAGGGGTTTAACGTCATTAGTGGATATTATATTCATTAAAATAGTTAAGTGGTAATTAGGGTTTGGGAGCTTGAATGAGCCAATGGATTTAAGGGTTTCCACTTTGTAATAGATTCAAATCATCAAGGATCAAACAAGGGTTTGTTGAGTGTTAATGAGGTGTTCATCATTGTTCATCTCTATTTTATAGTGTTTGATCTATATTATTCATAAATATCATTGATTTTTGTGTTCTCAGTGGGATTTGTTTGTGTTTATTAATCAATTGCATAGTTATATTGATCAAGAGGACCAACATCTTCAAAGTGTAGTTTTGGTTGCACCAGCCTCGTATGTTCCAACAAACTCCCCCTAGGATGATGCTATCAAAACTTCACTTCCTTCTTCTTCTCAAAACTTTCAACACCAAGGAAAGAAGGTATTTGTCAGTCTCTTTATTCTTTCCTAAAGTCATGCTGAGAAGTTTGTACGAGTTATTTGAAGATATGAGATCCAATCTATTGCTATGGATGACATGTAACCTTTGCTTTGGTCCTCAGAAGAGAGTTAGGTGATGGGAATTGTAGTCATATTCCTATCTAACTATGGAATCTGAAGTATGGCCTTCAACCATTTGAAGGAATGAACTTCCTTTAGTACTGGCACCTCTCCTTTCTTCCTTTCTCAACTTCAACTCCCCTTCAGTTCTTGCTTTCTTGGTTTGCTCAGCAAGATGAAGGTTGCTTAGGTGATTTCTGATGTGAGCAACTAATTAGGAGCTAGAGGGATTGCAAAATGGTTTATCTGCTAACTTCGCAATATCAAATCTACTTTAAGTGTAGCGAAGATGATGTGTTAAGTCTGTTGACTTTTCCGTTCTCCCTTTCCACAACAAAGTTGTGAGAAGGTTCATCAAACCTCCACTGGACAATTTTCTTCCTAGGAGTGAGGGGCATTTTTGGCAGTTTGTCTCCTTTCCTGGTGTCCAGTAAAGTCACCAATCTTCTTCTTATCTTCTTCTCTTCTTCCTTGAGGGAGTCTGAGTTTGTTGCTAAGAGTTGAAGAGCTTGGTCCAGCGTTCCCCAGGGCACATCTAGGAATGCATCTCTTGTGAAGGAACAAGAAGAGCCATCAATGTATCTCGGTCTTATGGACTATTCCTCACAATAGATATCGCTCAGGGTTGTGCAGTTAGTGAGCTTCCTTTTCATCTCCTTGAATTCGTCTAAGGTCAGAGGGTTAGATGGTTTAGAGGATGGCTTGGGTAATAGTTGGGTTTTGGGTTTTAGGATGAGTAGTGGTGGTGGTTGTTGAGAGGTAATGGATGAGGATGGAGTTAAGGCTGATGGTGTAGGTTCAAGGGTGTAAGGTTTAGTAGTGGGTTCAGTTTTAGTAGGGAATGGAAGAGATGTAGGCTCATATATTGTTAGTTGTGGTTTGGGTGTTGGTTTGGGTACCATCTTCTGTACGCCTTGAGCTTGAGATACCTCTTTCCTTCAACCTAAGCGAATGTCAGCCTTGATGTCACTGACATGTCGTTATAGGTTCTTTTCTAAAATGGGACCTACTTGCTTGCCTGTGAAGCTGTAGGCCCTAAGATAAGCCTTCATCCAGGCTTTGTCTCCTACCTTCTTGGCGTTGAGCCTCCTCCTCCCTTTTCTTCCTTTCTTTCAACTTTTCTCTGGGAGCTTTCTTCCTCTCCTTATTGATTTGATCTTGTTCTTTGTTGAAAAGAAACTAGATCGTATCATTTTCATGAGGAGGTAGCTCCTCCTGAGAATAGACCCTAGAGCATAGGAAGGCTATCCTCTCCAACCTTTACCTTTGTTCTGCCTCTTCTTTCATTCTCCTCTTCTCTTCCTCTTCGGCCAACCTTGCTGCTTCCTCTTTCTCCTTTTGTAGTAGGGTTGCCTTTTTCAGCTTTACAAGTTCATCAAGTGGGAGTAGAAGTATTTTTTTCATTATCCACTCCCAGGCTGATGAGCCTGTTTATCACCTCCACTCTTCTTCTGTTGTTGATAGACTCTTTAGTTGCTGATGCTGCCTTGCTGCTTGCAGCCAAAAGTTTCCCAGTATCGAGTCTACCTTTCCTTTTCAGCTTCTCCAACCTTTCTTCTTTGAGAAACTCTTCAACTGTCATCTTCCTTTTTCCTTTGGGATCTGAGGAAGATTCAGCCTTTGCAGATTCTAGCTTGAATGATTCAGGTTGGGGAGAGTGGGGTAGATCTTGTTATGATTGTTGTGCCTGAGAGAGAGAGGGGTTTTGAGAAAGTCCTCACTATTTACCTTCAAGGCTAGATCAAGGATAGCCTCTGTGATAAGCAGATCATCAGACAAAGATGACAATTCAATAATCCCTTCTGCAACTTGAATTTCTGCTTCGGAAGAGATTGGAATAGCACTACATGTCCCAACTGAGTTAGTTGTTGGGCCATCAGTCCTAATTTCCCCTTCAAAGTCAATCTAAGGTTTAATAGGGACCTTAGGTTGACCAACTTCCTTGTTAGTGGTAGGTGGTTAGCTCAACCTTTGAAGCTCTTCATCTCCAAAGTAGGCTATAGTAACATCGGGTGAGGGTTGTTCAAGTGGGGAGCTTATGAGATACTTGGTTAAGAATCTATGGAGATCAATAGGCATACTAGGGTCCACTTGAATTGTTATGGGGGTGGCTGAGGGAGGACACTTGTTGAGTATTGTTATGTAGGATAGTGTGAAGATAGGATTGAGATGGCCAAGGTAGGTTCCTCATGACTTTGACTCTGTATATTCTCCTCGGTTTTAGTAGCATCATCTTAAGAAGTAACGAGCTAGAGGTAGAACTTAAAGAGACTTGTACATGTACATACCTAAAAGGCTTCTTAATCTGTGTCTCAGCTAGATTGGCCTTGAGGTTTTTAATCTCAAGTTGCTGAGTGGCAGACCTATCTTCTAAAGTCCTATCCTTGAATTCAAGGTTTGAGACTTTAGAAAGCATGTAATGAATGGTGAGTTGCAGACTTCCCTCATCTTCTTTTAAAGAATCACAGGGAGATTAGATAACATACCTAGTATGTTCATCATCTTGACCAGTGTGATTTCTTGGCACCCTGGTTTCCCTTGCATACTGATGTCCCTTTTAGAGATATCAATTGGCAAGGTTGCTGTAGACTCAATCTCAATTATGTTGCCACTGTCCTTAGAGGTCAATGAGACACTCTCAGTAGTGGCAGTTGAGTCTACATGAGTCCCCTCCACACCTGTGGGACTCACCTCAGTTTGTCATCAATGACGTGGGCTAGAAATCAGATGTTCCTTGGGGCTCAGTTAATCTTGAGAGTGGTGTGGTAGATCAACATCATGGCCCTGATGAAACATGATATCTTCATAAGATTGGGTTAATAGGCTATTAAAGGATATAGAAGTGATGCCTAATGACCCGGGACCTTGGTCAACATCTAGTGGCATTGAGCCAGTGATGTGGTTGTTCCATTTTGGTTGCTCAGGGGAGTGTAGGGACTCATCCTGAGGGCTTGAAGCTTGGGCAATAGACTCATAGGTTGAGACTGAGGAGAGTCAACACTGATATTGAGGTCAATTGTGGAGGATGGTTGGATCTCTGGCTGAGTAGGAGCTCTTTGTTCCACTCTAGCCTTCTTGGTTTGAACAAGGGGGACTTATTTAATCAGAGTAGATGGAAAAAGGGTTCGTTTAGGGTGTCGTTGGTAGGTGAACTTGATAGGGCGGTAAGAAGTAATTGGCTATGAAGTGATGGTGTCTGGTGTGGGTTCATCACCTCCTATGTCTGCTGGGATATCACCAGGAGCCATAGGCTCAAGCATACTTGGAAGTATATTAACGAACCTTCTAGTAAAGTTGGTGGATAACTTCTTCAGCATTTTGAAGATGCCCGACCTTATTTGGGGAACTACTAGAACATTTACGTATTTTAGATTATCCTGATCCAACTCACAGTTGATTATGTGTTGAATAAACCTGGGATACATGTAAAATGTATTCATAATAAGATTACCTCTCAGGTTATTCAACACAAATCGAGAGTAGTTAAATCTGAGGCGCTTTACCAACCCGTGGACTAGGCAGCCCAGATCATACGGAATTTGATCCCAACCCCCTGATTTGTTGGACAGATGATGTAGGATGACATGCAGTAAGAAGTTCCACTGGTAAGAGAAGTTAAACTTATAGACTATAGACTTGCTTACGTCTCCTCCATATCCCATTTGGGTATGTCTTCCAAATCAAGTTTGGGGAACTTAGTAGGGGCTCCTTCATCATGAAGCTCCAGATGCTCCCTGATGGTGATTTCACTTACAATAATCTCTTGACCGCAGATTCTAGACCTAATAACCCTTTTATCGTTGAGCATTTCATTTTGACCATTGGCCCAGAAATCGGCCATATGGTTTGAGTAGATGGCGGGGTTA
>BJCN01102953.1:621-17995 GCA_018326445.1 Flaveria brownii
CTAGTTATGCCTTCGCAAGGCTCAACAGGCGGAATTAACCGAGTAAGGGAAGGATGAAGAACTAGAGTTTAATGTTCAGTTACAATTGGAGACAAAATCGGATGGAATGTGGTATTTCTTGAACCGGCTTTGCATTCCAAATCATGACAATCTTCATCATTTCATCATGAACGAAGCTCATCAAACACGTTATTCTATTCGCACTGGGTCCGATAAGATGTACATGGACCTGCGTGGCCAATACTGGTGGCCAGGGATGAAGAAGGATATCGTATCTTATGTTTCCAAATGCCTCACGTGTGCAAGGGTCAAAGCTGCACACCAACGGCTTAGTGGTTTACTTGAACAATCCGAAATCCCTATGTGGAAATGGGAACATATATCCATGGATTTCATAACCAAGTTACCACGTACTCCTCATGGCCATGATAGTATATGGGTGATTGTTGACCGTTTGACTAAAACGATACATTTCATACCAATACGAGACACTTACAAGGTTTCAAGGTTGGCTCGTGTCTATATGACGAAATTATGAGTCGTCATGGGGTGCCTTTGCATATTATCTCCGTTCGTGATGCTTGTTTCACTTCATATTTCTGGTGTTCTATGCAAGAACTCTTAAGTACTCAACTGGATTTAAGCACGGCTTACTATCCTCAAACGGACGGTCAGACCGAGCGAATAATTCAAACTCTTAAGGACTTGCTATGCCTTTTTGTCCTAGACTTTGGTGGTGACTCGGATACACATTTATCGTTAGCGGAATTCTCGTATAACAATAGTTACCATTCAAGTATCAAGATAGCACCATTCGAGGCGTTATATGATCGTAAATGTCGTTCTCTAATCTGTTGGACTAAAATTGGTGAGAATTTCATTACTGGTCCAGAACTCATTCAAGAAACAACCGATAAAGTTCCAAAATCCGTAATAACCTCGAGGTGGTTAGAAGTCACCAAAAGTGTTACGCCGATAAAAGACGCAAACCATTGGAGTTTCAAGTCAACGACATGGTCCTTCTTAAAGTTTCCCAATGGAAGGGTGTTATTCGCTTTGGGAAGAAAGGCAAGTTAGCCCCATGCTTTGTATGACCTTTCAAGATTATGAAAAGAGTTGGGAAAGTGGCTTACAAACTGGAACTACCTTCTGAACTTAGCGGAGTTCATCCTGTCTCCCATGTCTCAAACTTGAGGAAATGCTTGGCCGATGAAAATTTGCATGTTCCTTTTGAGGAAATCCAAATTGACGAGTCGTTGCATTTCGTTGAGAAACCTGTCGAGATTATGGATCGAACATTGAAGAAGACCCAAACAACTACCACACCGATCGTCAAAATTGCTTGGGAAAATAAATGTGGAGCTGAGTTCACCTGGGAACATGAGGATCACATGAAGAAATATCCATATCTGTTCATTTAGTCTCGTCTTTAATTTTGGGACGAAATTTCTTAAAGTTAGGGAGACTGTGACCTCTCGTATTTTTTGGTAAACGTTTTGTTAACTTCTTTATCTCTTGTAAGTATGTTTTGTCATTAATACAAATATGAGGACTCGTTTGTAATTTCTTGTATCTTGATCCCTTTTGGTATCCTTATAATTTAGATATAATTAAATAATTAAGAAATTAATGATAATAATAATAATAATAATAATAATAATAGTAAAAATAATAACAAGTATAAAAAATATACTAATGATAATAATAATAATGAAAATAATAATAAAGAGATAAAATAATAATATTAATAATAATAAATAATCATATTAAGTGTTAATCTTGTAAATTAATAAAAATAATATAAGATTAATATTTTAAAAACTTGTAAATTAATAATTTGTGCATGAAGTAATGAAATTTTAAACCACAGGGACCAAATTGTAAATTTAGTTTAAACTGAAACTTTAGATTAAAAGAGACAGATCTTAAACTACAGGGACCAAATGTGTAATTTTCTTTAACCCAATCCCCACCCCCGTATTTCCGGTTAAAATTTCTGGCCAAAGCTCCGACGAGCGCCAGCCACCACCAAAACATCATTATCCCACTTAATTAAAACCCTAGAACTGTTCGCAAACCAGTTTCAAACCTTAACCCCTTCAAATCGAATCATCAATGTTGAACTTACCGAAACCGAAACTGAATTCATTCGAAAAAAAACAGATTCTACACTTAAATCATCGTAATTATCAATTAATTGGTTATAAATGTTCGGTTAATCAAATATCTTAATGGGATGATTAATTTCACCTGAATAAGCATTAAACCTGTTTAATTTGACCTGAAAATCCCGACATTAATCCTACAGTCGTTGGACACTTACTTGATGAAATCAAAACTATAAAGTAGAGGGCAAATGCTCTCGACACCTCCATTTCAATCTGTAAGCTCAATTCCATTTAAATCATACGCACATATCGAATTCACAATTAAGAACAAGCGACTTGTACACCCTTCTGTTCTAGCGAATTTCAAACAATACCAGGTAATTACATTGGGATTTTTGATCGTTTTTATATGGGGAACAAAAGCCCCATGGTTAATTTGATTATTATCAACGAATTATTGATCAATTTGATCAAATTGTAGTTAGGGTTCTTGGGTGAAAATTGAGGTTTTTTTGAATGTATGGTTTTAAGAATTCCTTGCTAGAATTTAACACAACCGGGGCTTTGGCCCAGGGGATTGGTCATTGTTGTCTTGGCAAAGGACTCGGGTTCGAACCTGAGGCCCTTCCATTATATTTTTAAAAGGTTTTCATCAATATTTAAATTCCCGAACATATTTAAACATTATTATAAATCTTATAAAAACCATTGTTAAACAGAAACTAAATAAAAATTATTTTTTTAATTTTTTTTAGATATTCAATTAATAATTTTTATTCCTTATTCTTGGAAATTATAAAAATTATTACAAAATACAATTTATTATTAATTTTAAAATTATAATGAACCCCATTTAATTATTAACGATTCTAATTTAATAAATGCTTTACTGTTATAAAACATATTCATTTATATATTTACATATTTAAAATGTGTCCATATTGTAATTAACAGGATTATTTTAATCATTTAAATCTACAAAATTACTATTAAATAGTAAATAATAACCTTTTAATAATAAAAGTATAACTTTTATTAATAGTGTTAATCATTAAAGTTCTTATTTAATCATTTAAATATCAAAATAATAATAAATTGTATCTATATAATAATCATGGATTAATGGTTTATAAATAATATCATTACAATTGTTATCCAAAATCACAAATTTAAAACGTGAATTACCATGTACCATTAACACTATAATCTTCATGATTAACTTAATACGTCGTTCATTTAGGTTGAACTTTAACAAATCCTTGGCATTTTGTACAGGACTTTATTATTTGTTCATCCTTATAATCCATGTGAGTTTTCATACCCCATTTTATATTATTTCACACTTTTGAGGTGAAACGTGTTAACCTTATTATAAACACACTTGTAAACACGTTTTTACTCTTGTAACACTTGTGCAATTCATCTTATTTGTCATGGTTATTTGAACCCTTGTAATTATCATGTGATGACTCTTGTAAAACACAATTATTAACTATTGCTAGCCTATCGAAGTCATAGATCTATGGGCCTGACAAGCCTATTTGGTGCTAAAGCCGAGGTTATTGCTAGCTCCTAGTGTCGTATTCTAGAGCACTATAGGAACCAAGTATACTTAGCTAATCGTAAAATCTTGAAGTGGCCATATTTATCAAGGTTAGATTGTTACGTGTGTTCATCCATCTATATTTACATTATTCTATAACCTATCACGTGAATTGCATCTTTTGATATATATCTATGTATGTTGAATCTATGGAAGCTCACCAACATTATGTTGACTTTATTTTTAACATGTTTCAGGAAATGAAACCGCTAAAGTTGCTTTAAAGACTTGATCATGTCTAGGATTAGACCAAGATAATAATAAAATGACATATATTATCACATGATGCTAAGGGAACTTTTGTATTTTTGTTTGCTTGAAACTTATGTTATTACCTTAATGTATGTTATGAACCTTTGAATTTAATAATATTAACACTTTAAATTAGCATTGTGTGGCATGAACAATCTTAACCATCACATCTCGACGTTTCCGCCGTTAAGGTTGGGGTGTGACAAGGATCAATGAAGAACTCAGACATAGAAGAGAACAATTACAGCAGGCAATGTCATTAGTCAATTCGATGTTGAGATGGACACTAAGACTAGCTTTGAAGGGGAATCCTTGACTAAAGGCCCAGTGACTGAACCTGTGAGCATTATCACTAAGTCAAGTACTTCAACAACATCCTATACCCTTAGTGAGGAGCCAACTGGTAAAGGTGCTTCACAACCTCTCTCTGGCCAGAACCTGACTACTGAATCAGGCAATGAAGGCCAAAGATCCCTCCACCTTGAGTCAACAAGGCTTGTGAGGGACAAAGGGAAAAGAAAACGAACTCCTGAGGAGATTGAGGAGGAAGAAAGAGATAGGAAGAGGAAGCTAAGGGGAGAGAATTCAGCTGGTTCCTCAGGCTTTATGGAAGCTACAATCTGAACAGCCCCCATGCCAAACGCTTAAAATGATGAGTTGAGGGCTGCCAGATTGAACTATCTGGGAACCAGGAACTAAAAACTTGATGAACTCATCTCTCTTCCCTTAGAAGGGTTAAAAACTAGCAGACTTAGAGCTGACCAAAGAGAGAAAGGAGGCATAGGAGGTAGAGGATGCAGAGTTGCTCCTCAGAGTCAAAGAATAAATAAGACGAAATAGACTATACAAGAATGCTCCTTCTCTCTCCCCAGTTTCAGAAAAGCCTTGAAAGAGAAGTTGTGGCAGCTGAACCACCTCAGGTAGACAGAGAAACTAATAGACAAAACATGATGAACTACCTGAGTGCCACAAGTCTCTACCAGGCATCTGCACTTCTTCCCCTCTCTTATGAATACATTGAATTTGAGTAACTTAAGCAGCTTGAACAACAATTCATAAATGAAAAAAACAACCTGGACCTTCAGAGCCAAAAGAGCCAAAAGAGTTTTGTGGATTCTTTGGAAGGAGGCTTGGTTCAATGCCTCAATCCACTATGGATGAGCACATTAGGGTGATCAAGCAGAAGATTAAGAAGGAAGAGCTTGTGGACTTGCATTTTTCACCAAGCCAAGCTCCTCCTGAGGTTGAGGTTAAGGTTGAACCATAGACAACACAACCTGTACCTTCAGCTGCTTCACAGCCAACTTCATCTTCTGATACACAAAAGGGTTCTACTCCTTCTAAACCTGTGAGGGAAGAGAACCCAACTGAGAGAAGTATAATAAAACAACATGGTACTCAAGACAAGCCCTCTCAGTTAATCACTCCAAAGAGGAAAACAAGGATGGAGGCAAAGAAAGTATTCAAGAAGAAAAAGGCATCCACTTCCAGACCTTAGGATGAGTCAGAACATCATGAGAAGGTGCAACAAGAATCTGATTAACCAACTCCTACCATAGTACAACCTCTTGTAGCTAGACGACCCATCCTATCTTGGACTTTTGCTGCTAATCTAGACAGATGGTATGTCATCAGAGATCAAGGTGATCAAGATGTATACTTCTGGAAAGACATACTTGATCTACCTCTGCATGATCTCCATGACATGAGAAGATAGTATGATAGTCTGAGGGATCCTGACCAACTGATGAAGAATGGAATGGCCTTGATCTTAATGAGGATAATCCACTCAGGATCAATCTTCTTAGTTTTGGTAGCATCAGCCTAGGGGGAGTCTGTAAGATTTATATACAGGCTGATACAACCAAAGCAACCAAACGGCTTCCTGCATGTATGCACCAAGTACCAAGTAGAACTGCTATGGAAGTTTTATACTTTGCATCAGAATTATGCTAAGTATAAAATCGTTCGAAGCTAAAAGTTCATACGGAAGCTTTATACTCTGCACAAAAAATACTCTATGTATAAAGTAATCCGAAGCCAAATACCAAATCTTCCAAACCCAAAGATGAAGTCTTTCGAAGCTTTAAAGACAAAGTCTTCCAAAGCCAAATGAAGTAAAGACTGATTTCTTCCAAAGACATAGAAGAACATGTTTTTTTCTGATGTACTTTTACATAAAGCTGACCAACTTTCCGTTGAAACTCTGAAGACTCACCAACTTGCATAAGTTGGTTAAAAGGTCCATGCTTTTGTAGCTGTACTTTGAGGTCTTTGTCTATAACTTTCTACTTTATATACTTTTATCTTTTTTGTATTAAATTAGGATGTGAGCTATGGCATGTCATAGTCACTAGTTTATGGTCAGCTCTAAGTCTGTCAGTTCATTTAACTCTTATAAGAAAGAGAGTTGAGTTCATCAATGTTGTAGTTCTTGGTTCCCAGATAGTTCAATCTGGCATCCCTTAACTCATCATCTTGAGTGTTTGTCCTGGGGGCTATCCTAATTCCAGCTTCCATAAAGCCTGAGAAACCAGCTGAACTCTCTTCCCTTAGCTTCTTCTTCCTCTCTCTTTCCTCCTCCTCAATCTCCTTAGGAGTCTGATCCCTTTTTTCCTTTGTCACTCACAGGCCTTGATGACTCAAGGTGGAGACAGCTTTGGCCTTCATTGCCTGATTCAGCAGTCAGACACTATCCAAAGAGAGGTATGAGGCATATTCACCAATTAGTGCCTCACTAGGGTACAGGATTTTATTGAAGTGATTGGCTCTATGACAATGCTCATAGGTTCAATCACTAGGCCTTTAGTCAAGGTTTCCCCTTCGAAGCTAATCTTAGGGTCCATCTCAATATCCAGTTGACCAATGACATTGCTTGCTTGCAATTGTCTTCTTCTATGTCTGAGTTCTTCGATGATCCTGTCTTGCATTCTCTCAGTCAATATGCCAGCTTTCCTGTTTTGACTTGGGTTGGCAAGTGGTATATTGAGTAGAGAAAGGTTGTCATAGTTGTTCAAGGCCTGAAAATTGAATACCTCTTGTTGTCCTTGAACTCTATGCAGTATGAGGGCTCTTCTTTCATCATCATATCTCCACCCATGTATTTCATTTGTAGCTCCAAAAGGTAGGTATGATATTGCCCTTGGTATACCCTCCTTAAATAGGCTCGGGATGAGTGAGTCTACATCAATGTGAATTTGAGGAGGTTGCTAAGTCTGCAAAATTGCAAGTGAGGTTAATGAGTCCTCAATGTCAATACTCTGAAAAGGACTCCGAGGTTCTGTGATTGTAATAAATTCCTCCCCCTTTTTGGTAGCATCACCCACTTGCATAGGTGAGCTAGAGGTTAAGTCAATTACATCCTCAGGTTATTGTGTTCCTGGTTGAATCCTCCTGAAAGGTCTCCTAACTAGTTGCTCCTTGAGATCAGAAATCTCAAGTTGTTGATCATTGACCCTTCTTTGCAAGGTAGTCACTTAATATTCCAAGTGACTAACCTTAGAGACTAAATAGGTACATGTTTTAGTTAGTTTTTTCACCTTTAATCTAAGATTCCCCTCTTCTTCAGTAGAAGAATCACGGGGAATGAGATAATTGGACCTAAGTCTTCTTTCTTATCACCAGCTTATTGTTCTTTCCTATTGGTTTTCCCCTACTCACTGACAGCTTCAGTTGAAATGTCAATGGGTTAGGTTGCCATGGTTGAGGTCTTAATGATGTAATCACTTTTAGAAGTGAGAGCCTCTTCCATATGGATCTCCTGGACAGATTCAGGAAGATCCACCTCAGTTGGGGGTGGATGATGTGGGCTAGATACAGGGGACACGGGAGTACTCATCTCTCTTTAAGCAGGGAAGAAGAAGAGAGACTCATGGTACTCACTGAGTAGTATATCTTCTTCATCATAGAATTCTAGGATAGGCATGGGTTGATATAAGTCTAAAGGCTGGGGATGGTAACTTTTCCCTGAAGGTTGTTCACTAGCGTGTTGAGACTTTGAGTGAAGGCTTAAGGCTTGTTGGGCTATGAGATCATCAACATGAGCATGAGGAACCTCATGGTTGGTTCTTGGTGATATGGGAGTGGTTTGCTCCTCAGGAGAAGTGGGAGAACTCCAGTATCCACTTCTTCCTGTATGGGTGGTGATATGGGGGTCTGCACCGGTGAGGGTTATTTATGGCCATGTGGGGGTGTTGAAGTGGAAGGTGTGGGTTCAACACTAGTTGGTGTTGCTAGGTTGTCACCTTGAGCAATAAGCTCTAACATTTTTGGGACCAGTGTTGTCTCTACCCCTGAGAAGCCCATAGTAGGCTTTCTCATTATTTTGAAGATGTCGGGCTTAATCTGTCCCAATATAATAATATTATCTGTTTCCCTCAACTATGAGCCTAGTTCATAATTAATAATGTGCTGGACATATCTAGGAAACATGTAATACTCTAAGGAGTCCAAGTTTGCAAGAAAATTAGTATATACAAATTGAGAATACCTGAACTTGACCCCATGAACTATTCCATGAACTATGAAAGAGAGATCCTCTGGAATTTGGTCCTATCCTCCATGTTTATTTGACAAACTGTGAATAATAACATGTAAGAGGTAATTCTGTTAAGAGAAAACCTTCCCTTTCTTAAAGGTTCTAAATGAGAAGTCCCCTTCATAACCCATCTGCTCAAAAGAATGATTTACACTAGATTTTGGAAAGGACACTTCACCTTCTTCATCATCCAACTGTGAGTGTGAGTTAATGGAGGTTGGAGTGATGAATATTATTCGCCCCTGCACTGTGGCAAACAGTGCCTTCCCCCTATCCATGGTGACCTCTTGATAGGTCCTCCAAAGATCCAAAAGTTGATCCTTATAGAATAGAGGATCAATGGTAAGGGAGGTGAAGTAGTTTGAGAGAAAAAGAAAGTGACAAACCTCTTAGAAACTTGGATCTTTCTTAGACTTTAATAGAGGAACCTAATTGTGTTGTCTATGAAGCAACATGGAGAAATCTGGTTGGTTTCTACGATCAAGTTTGGCCATTTTATGGTAGCTTTGAGGTGAAGAAAGATATGAACAAAGGCAGTGAGTGGGATTTTAGGTTTAGAAAGATTGGAGATGAAGAAGAAAGTGAAAAGGGGGAACCGTTAGGTATATTTATATAAAATGAACTTGAGAAAAAGTTAATGCAAAAGGATAACTTTGAAGTCCGAATGTCAGTCCCACCTCTGATAAAGTGCCCAAAAAGATAGTTTTCTTGGAAGTTGAGATTATGCGGAAGGTAATTTGTCTTCGGAAGATATTCCTAAGCTTAGTGAAAAATAGTTTCGAAAGAAAAATTACTTAGGCAATTGTTCTTTCGAAGAGTATTTGGTTTCGGAAGAAATTACTTTCGGATGAAATTTGTTCTTGAAATACACATAAGTACTTAGAAGTATATTTTGGCTTCGGAAGAAATATTGATTTTCTTCCGAAGGCAAATCTCCTTTAAGCAGTTATGTGTTTTGAAGACTTAAAATTCTTCTGAATGCAATATTAATATCTTCTAAAAAAATACACTAGGTAACTTTTCAAAATGCTAAGAAATATCATTTGAAAAACATTTCTCCCAAGATAAACTGGGCTTATGTAGGTGATAAACTATACAACTTAGAACATACACTTTATTTTAGAAATAATATAGATTAAGTTTTAAGAAAATCTACTCAAGGTTAATCATCCCAATAGCTTATATATGATATTAAAATCTCTATTCATCAAAAGCTTTTATGACAGATTAGCATATTGTTTATTTGTGTCAACCTTGATTAGTTTTATCAATTCTTTTTCATGATTATCTCTAATTAGATGATACCTGATATTGATGTGCTTTGTCCTTGAGTACTGTACGGGGTTCTCTATGATAGATATAGCACTTTATTATCTATGTGGATGGGAGTCTGTTTGAAGTTGTATCCACAGTCCAGCATGTGATTCTGAATCCAAAGTACTTGAGCACAGTAGCTTACAACAAAAATGTATTCAGCTCAACAGCTGATACAGATACACGGTATTGTTTCTTGCATTGCCATAAGACTATCCTTCACTTGAATGCAGCAAATGCCAGGAATATCCTAATAATTTCAAGTCTTGCTAATGGAGCAAATACATCAATGTAGTCAATTCCTTCTTTTTATGTGTGCCCTTGACTAACTAGTCTTGCCTTGTTCTTCATGACAAGTACTCTATCATCCTTCTTATTTCTAAATGCCTATTTGGTACCTATGGTAGTCTTCCCATGAGGAAGAGGACATAGGAAAACGTTTTTTCTTTTGAATTGAAGAAGCTTCTCTTGCATTACTTTAACTCAACTTCCATCCTTCAAAGACTCGTCAACTTTCTTTGGCTCTATCTGGGACAAGAAACAAGAGTGCAGACAAGCATTTTTATCATGGGTTTGTCCTCTTATTCTCACCCCCTTGTCAATATCTCTAATAATGTTTATGGTAGGGTGTGACTTATGGATCCTGAGTTTAGGAATCACAGCAAGTTGTTTTGACAGATCTAAATTTGAAAAGTTTAGATCTGACAGTGAAGTGTCTTCCACCACATCAGCACACTTATCAAGAGAAGCTTGATCTAATAAGTGTGTGACATCATTAATGTTGTCATCAATGGAGTGGTTATCCGTATCAAGAAATTTTTGATATCACCACCATCATTGCCTCCAACATTTGAAGTTCCTACATTTGTGTTTTATGCCTCTAAGCTAGAATTTTTAGGCACTTCAGATGTATTAGCTTGATTTGTCATTATTATGCTGATAGGAACTTCATTTGTAGGATTAGTTACCACTGGAGTTGAAGATGTAGTCTGACTTGGTCTTCTCAGCTCAAATCTTGGGTCAGGATCTTCTGTTGATGTGTTACCTGTTGATCCTGAAACATCTTCACAAGACTTGTTAAAACAGTTGGTAACTAAATCAAGATCAAATAGCCAATCAGGACCAGAACCTTTCACACAGTGTGTATGCTCATTGAAGATCACATTGGTTGATTCTTCAACTACTCTAGTTCTAAAATTGTATACTATATAAGCCTTAGCTTGAGAAGAGTATCCAATGAAGTATCCATTATCTAATTTCTCAGCAAACTTTGCTACTTGATCTTTTGGTGTTTAAGATGGTGTAGGGACATCCAAATGACCGGAGAAAACCAATGAAAAGTCTTCTTTTGTGCCACAGTTCATAAGGAGCCTTACCACGAGTCTTAACTACTAGAACTTTGTTCTACACATAGCAGGCAGTATTGACTGACTCTGCCCAGAAGGTAATGGGCAGTTTAGAGTCAGACAACATTGTTCTTACAGCTTCAATAAGTGTCATGTTTCTTCTCTCAGCAACACCATTTTTCTGAGGAGTCCTAGGAGCACTATATTGTCTTGTAATACCCTTTTTATCACAAAATGTGTCAAGGATTTGGTTCTGGAATTTAGTTCCTTGATCATATCTTATGATCTTGACCTTGTGATCAATTTGATTCTCAACTTTCAAAATGAAATTCTTTAAGATCTCAGGAGTTTCATCCTTAATTCTATGAAAGAAAACCCAAGTGAATCTTGTGAAATCATTAGTGATCACCAAACAGTATGAGGTCCTTCTTAAACTCGGTACACTGGTGGGCCAAAGAGATCCATATGTAATAAGTGTAGGGGAGTAGTGATAGAGTTCTTTTCCTTTGGGTTGTGAGACACCAAGTGTTGTTTCACTTTCAGGCATGCAACACAGTGATCATCACTTGTAAACTCTTTATTTGGCATTTCAGTTACCAAATCATTCTTAATTAGTTTATTTATGTTCTTAAAGTTTACATGACACATTCTTTTATGCCAAAGGAAATACTCATCACTATTGGCCTTAGATAGAAAGAAGGAAACTTCTCCTGATGGGGATGTTTCTTGCAAATCAATCTTGTACATGCTCCATTTTCGGGTGCTCTAAGAAGGATATGCTCTTGAGGAATGACCACCCCGGGTTTGAGAATAATGCACTCATGCTTAGTAAAGAGCATGTTATGTCTCTTGTCACAAAATTAGGATACACTCAGTAAATTGTAGCCAAGCTCCTTAACAAAGTTTACCTTCTCAATGTTGAGCTTACCATTTGTGACCCTTCCTCTTCCTGTAATGTAACCACTAGCATCTCCTCCAAAATCAACTAACCCTCCATCAGTTTTCTCAAAGTTCTAAAGCAAAGAGCCATTGTCTACCATATGACTGGAACAGTCACTATCAATAATCCATACATTTCTTTTGGTCTTTAGTTGTTCCTGCATAATAAAAGGAGAATTAGTTACATTTGGAAACCCAATCCTCATTGGTCTTGGGCTCTTCAAAATGAACAGAAGACAATGCAACAATAATTGATCCTATACTGAGACCATGGGGATCACTTGCTATTGTAAGTGAAGAATTTTCAGTCACATGGTCTTCCTTTATCTTCCACATCATCTTTGGAGGATTAGACTTGACCTTCAAAGCTTTGAAAGTTTTTACAACTTCGGAAGTTTTAGGAACTGACCCTCTGGAAGATCTTTCTTTCACTGTAGTAAGCTTCAGTGCTTCGAAAGCATTCCTTTCTTGAAGACTAATTTTTTCTTCCGAATGCAATTTTTCACTTGTCTTCATTTTAATTTTGGAGCTAACGAAAGAAACACAGATTCTTCTAAAGCTTTCTTCTTCTTGTTCCTCTCAGAAGTATTCTTCTTTGTTATGTTGATAGTACTTTTGAGATTGTATATATAATCCTTAGCCAGATGAGAAGTACTGCCACATATAATGTAGTTAATTTGCTTTCTTCTGAGAGTATTCTTGTGAATGGAAGACTGAGTTTGATCACTTTCTATCTCCATCCATATCTTTGCAGATGTTATGGTAGGCCTCCGAAGGTGAAACTTGCTTTTGGAGGTGGATGGTTCATGCTATGTAGCAGTGTTACACAGCTGATCAGCCTTTATTCCTTCACAAGGATGAATTGAACATGTATTTGAACTCTTGGTACTAGAGTTCAAAGTTATGTCCTCGGCCTTTACCACTTCAAAACCTCTACAGATAAAAACTTGTTTCCGCTTAAAGTTGAAGGTGGACATGATCTCCTGAGCTCTCTTTGATCTCCTCTTTGTTGTTCGGATCAAGTTCTTCCTCTTTGACATAGTCATCCCTGACTTCTTCCTCTCCTCAGGAGTATAGTGACCCTTGTTAGGATGATCTTCCCTACTCTTCTCATATCCATCCTTCACTACCTCCTCTTTATCTTCTTCATCACTTGGATTGATAGATGGCAGCTCATCTTGACTAGTTCCACACCTTAGAGATCTTACAGACAGTAGAGTGTGTGGAGGAGCTATCTTAGTAAATCCCAGTCCCTGTTTGTTCTGATAACACACTTTAGAATACAAGGATGAGGATATGATGTGCTTGAATGTCTCTTCTTCAAGAACATGCTTCTCTGCCTTGGCTTTGCTGATCACTAGCTCAGCCTAGCACTCAGTTAACTAAGTGATGAGATCTTTGATTTGACTCATGTAGTTGGTATGCTCATGTTTAAGAGTTGAAATGGTTTTCTTTAATTCTTCTATTTTTAACTTATACTCATTTTCAGCTCTTTTAAAATTAAATTTTAATATGTTCAAAGACTAGATCAGATCTCATCTCTAAGTTATAGGACATGTATCTATTTACTTAGCAACGCATCTGGGGTACAAAGATGTTCCAATACCTTGGCTTCATCCAAATCTGCCATCAATGCTTGGTTTAAAAAATATCTTCTACCTGGAAACTTCAATCAAAGCCTCGTTCTTCAACAACAATTGTAGCTTCCTATGTGCCTTCCACTCCCTATCAAAGTGTCCCATTTGGTTACAGTTGTAACACTTCACTTTGCTTTTATCATGTCCAAACTTTCCGCTGAATACATTGCTAGGAAACTTTCTCCCTATCCTCTTATAGAACTTCTTGGCTCTATGAGTCAGAAGAGACATTTATTGAACTATCTTCATGTATTCCAGATCATCTAGATGGATACAGTCCAAGTCCTTAAAGGTGAAGAGAAAGTTGCCTATGTTTTCATCATGTGACATAAAAGCATATGATGAGCTTATCTTTTGAATGGGTTTCCTTGGATGTAGCTCTCCTTTGGTGTCTCAGGGAAGGTGATGAAAGGGCCCTTGGGTGAGTTGTCAGGGTAAGAGATGAAATGGTGTTGTGGTTCTCTACAATCCCTTTCAACCACATGCAGGGCAAAACTCTGTTGATTGCTAGAGTTGCCAGATGGATTTTGCATGTTCATCTCCATCTTGTAACCACTGAGTATGCCATACAACTCAGTGAGAGTGAGGGTCTTGAGATTTTCAGTCCTCTTAATGACCACATAATAGTGTGTCCATTGTCTAGGAAGAGAGGACATAAACTTTCTCACAATATCTCTATTCTCTAGTTTCACTCCAACATCCACCAGAGTGTCCACAATCTCAACATACCTAAAGTATTGTTGAGTCGGTTTAACCTGCTTTGAAGGTGAAGTTCTCAAACTCCTGCTTCAAAAGGTCCTTCTTGTTTTCTTTTTCATCAGAAGAACATACATACATCAACTTTAGTGCATCCCAAAGCTGCTTGGCAGTTTTGTACTTCTTGAAGCCTCTATAGATGTCATTTGGAAGAGCAGTTTGGAGGGCAATCATAGCTTTCTGATCTATATCTATTCTTTTTCTATTTTTTTCAGAATAGTTAGCCACCTCCTTTGGAATCATGCCATCTCCAACAGCAGCCGAAGAGGTGCATGGAATGTAAGGTCCTTCAGTAACAGACTCCCACATCATGCTGTCTTGTGACTTGATGAAGTCTTCCATTCTTAGGCACCAAGTATCAAAATCATTAGGAGTGATCAGTGGGGACTTTACCACAGTACCGGTTTCCATATCAACCTTGGATCGTGCCATTTGAGATGTTAAGTGTTTTATGAGAACTGAGGGGATTTAAGATAGTGAGATCTTACAATCAAGAGCCTGGAATGCTCTGATACCAATTGCAGGACTGGTTAGAGGATGGTCAATACAATCAGACTCACAGTGAAGAGAGTGTTATAACACTTAATATATCAAATAGGGAACAGAGGTTTAAGAGCAGGATGCAAAGAACACAAGTAAGTAAAGAGACAGAACTTAAGAACAATATATATAAGGTTTTCAAGGATGATGTATATTAATCTCAAGTTCTCTTACGAGAGTTACAATGCATGAAAAATAAGTTACAAGACATTAAGATACTTTATACTATATCCTATAACCGGCCATACTTGGAAAGCCAGTTGTAGCATTGAAAGACAACAAAATCAATGAAGAGTCAAAAGGCAGATTGCCTTTTGACTAGTGACTATGACATGCCATAGCTCACATCCTAATTTAATACAAAAAGGATAAAAGTATATAAAGTAGAAAGTTACAGACAAAGACCTTAATGTACAGCTACAAAATCATGGACCTTTTCACCAACTTATGCAAGTTGGTGAGTCTTCAGAGTTGTAACGAAAAGTTGGTCAGCTTTATGTAAAACTATATCAGTGAAAAGCATGTTCTTCTAAGTCTTCAGAAGAAATCAGTCTTCACTTCATTTGGCTTCGGAAGACTTTGTCTTTAAAGCTTCAGAAAACTTTGTCTTTGAAGCTTCAAAAGACTTTATCTTTGGCTTCAGAAAATTTGGTTTTTGACTTCGGAAGACTTTATACTTAGAATATTTCTTGTGCAGAGTATAAAGCTTCCGTAGGAACTTTTAGCTTCGGAAGATTTTATACTTAGCATAATTATTATGCAAAGTAGAAATCTTCCATAGCGATTCTACTTGGTACTTAGTGCATGCATGCAGGAAGCCATTTGATTGCTTTGGTTGCATCAACATCTATATAGGCCTTATAGTGTTTATCAATATAAGGTTTTATGTGAAAAACTAGGTCTCGTTGATCTGTTTTAAGAATTGAACTAGGGGTGGATGTTAAAGCTTGTCAATTTTATAATTCAATTTCAATTCTTATTGTTTTCTTTTAGGTGAAAGGATTTTGAAATCCCACAACCAAGGGAATTTGAGTTGAAACATTTCATTGGGTTTACTTTTAATTGCTTACTTAAACACAATTTTACTTGAAAATTATATTATTTTTTTATTTCCATTACATTCCTTTCAACCAAACGCCCCCTTAGTTCTTCATTCGATTGATTAACAATCAACGTATTTTGTTTTGATTTGGTCTGTTTGAATCATTGAGATATTAAATCCAAAAAAAAACATTACAAAAACAATCCAACTTGAACCAAAAAAACTAAAATATAATGTAACAATTAAGATTAAGACTAGATATTTATACCACCAAAAATTGTAAACTTTTAAGTTTCACGAGGAAGATGTGGTTTATTGGAAGTTCAATATGCCACATACGATTTTTATTGTTTTTCATTTCAAAGGAATGGGAAATATCCATATATTGAAGGAAACGAGGTTAAAAATTTTCTACTTTTGGGTTCCTTGGACTCAACAAGCCATGTAAGTTTGTAAAAATGTTATTGAAGGTAAACTTTAAACACTAATCGTGATCTTAAAATGCTTTCTACGAAATTAATACTTCTTTTCATCTCGTTGAATGCTATTAAACGGATTTGGATGATCATAAAGTGATATGGTAAAAGAATAACATTGAAATTAGTAGATGTACACAAGGGTATTATACAACTTCACTCCATCATCATTCATTGTCAAGCCTGATACAAATGAAATGGAAATACTATGTTAAATTGACACTATATCTGATCAATATGATAGCTATAGTTTGACTATTAGAAACATCGATGCTATTATAATGTCACTTGATGTGGATGATAACATCATTACCTTCCATGAGGGGTAATTTATTGATGGTAACTTTTTGTCAAGCGAAACAATCTTTATTAGCAACAAGTGCTTGTTAATAAAAAGTTATCGTCAAAGATTAGATGACTTATTATTATCAAATTTTGTATCAGTCGAAAATATCTTGTCACCGATAATTACCCGTCAACAATATTTTGCTCATTAGCAATTTCTCTTCACTTATTATCACCAATCTTTTGTGTGTCGCGTTCTTTAATAGTAGTAAACTACCATCACCATGGTTTTAGGTGTAGCACGGCAAAACCACGCCATGTCTTGGTCATATGAACGTTTGGAAAAGAGCCTTTAGCCCCCCCCCCCACACACACACACACACACACTCCAACTCCAACGGTTATTTTTTTTAAACTATAAATACCAATCAATTACCACAAATTTTATATACCAATTTTAAGCATCTCTTCTACTTCCAACCCTACAAAAATATCCAATGTATTTTAAGTTCCCTCTTCATATTCTAATAGTTCAGAGT
>BJCN01103026.1:404-13927 GCA_018326445.1 Flaveria brownii
AGGCTGTAGTAGTGGATGGTGGAGGTGTAGTAGTAGTGGTGGAGGGTGTGGTAATAATGGTAGTGGGTGGAGTGGTAGTAGTAGTGGGTGGAGTGGTAGTAGTGCTGGGTGGTGTGATAGTAGTGGTTGGTGGAGTGGTAGAAGTGGTGGTAACTATGGTAGTGGTGGTGATCAATGTGAACCTGGGCCTCTTCCCCTTCTTGCCTTAGGGTTGAGCCATTCTCTTTCTCTTCGAGCCGTTGGATATAATGGCTCCCCCTTGGCTACTGGGCTCGTCTAGGGTGTATGATGGATCAGTAGAAGCCTCCCCAGACTCACCCTGGCATCCACCTACCACCCTACTCCCCCTCTCGGTGGCAACCACCCTGCTGCCCATAGTTCGAGTCAACGGCTCCTCATCCTCCTCCTGCTCCTCATCAGGTCAGAAGTCTTGATGGAATCCCGCAGTCTCTGCTCCTCCTCAGGTGGATGATGGAAATGTCACATCAGTACTAGTGGCCCTAGATTGGGTGGGGCCAGCATCTCCACCATCACCGTTATCATCATCATCATTATCATCAGCGGGGAGCACAATCTGTTCAGTGTCTAAATCACTGTCATCGTGGCGCCACTTCCTCCGAGCTGGTGCCACATAATCCTCACGGGCCAGATGCCCAAACAGTCGCCTGACAGGGGGTTTCACCTGCTTCCCCCTGTACACCTTCATCCTGCCTAAGGTGGTATCATCCATCACCTCAAGCACCATGACATCCTCCTTCTCCTTTGGCAGCAAAGGGAGCTTCTGGTCAATAATCATCTGCATAAAGCGAGGGTACATGCAAAAGCGCTCCTTGCCATTCGCCTCGATGTTCTCCACCAAGTAGGTGAAGATTATCCTCGAGAAGGTGAACGAATGGTTCAGCAACAATGCCACATAGGCGATCTAAATCTGATCAGATAGCTCATCGAAGCCTCCTTTCCTTGAGGCAATGCACTTAAGCAGCACATGGGCTAAGTACTTAAATTGGGGTCACAGGTTGCTCTTATTGAGCACACCTGCGTTGATATCCCCCGAGTACTTGGCCCGTAGAAAACAGCCTCGTACAGTCAGTGGGTGTAGTCGTGTAGGTCAGTCAGCATCATCCCAAACTCCAAGACTGTCCTGAGATCATCCTTAGTGATCTCTATATCCTGACCAAAAATGGAGCTCCTGATACAGTGGGGCTCTGAGGACCTGTTAACAACAGCGCTTTCCCTGAAAGTCTGCTGAACTGAACGGTACGGAGTGCACGGAGTCGATATAGCACGAAAGATCCTTGATCTCTGTAAGAATGTAATAATGCCTTAGAAATCAGCCACGTTCCGGGAGGTCAGATTCAGATGAGCATAAATGTTATGCTTTGTGCTCATAGTCCAACGACTCGACATCTGTTACACAATGTAAATAAACGTTAGTGTGTGTCAATGAGTAACAATTTGATTCATTGGACTTGAAATCTTCTGTTCTGTCATGCGAAGGAACTGTGCGACTGAGATCTAATCGTGCAAATGAGCGCATACGTACGACTGAGCATGCGACTAGGTTTAGTCGTATGCTATCCCATGCTTTTACATCAGTCGTGCGACTGAACTCATATGCATGGTTCAATCGTGAGATTGAGCCATTTGTCCAGCTCAGTCATGCGATTAAGCCATTCACACAGCTCAGTCGTGAGATTGAAGTTCATCAGGGTCTCCATTCGCATGACAGGCTGTTTTTTTTTCAAATTCAAATTTTTAGCAAAACTTGATGTTAGACTTCGTGGTTTGGCTCGTTAGTCTCGTAAATGACCGACGTAACACCTAATAACTTTTATTTGAACTATATACTTAGTTTTATAGGTTTCTTAGGCAAACTAAGTCTCGGTTAAGTTTAGGGCTAAAATTCGATCATTAGGGCATGAATTGATTGAACTTTGGAGTGAATATCGTCGCGTATTACCTGGATAAAGACTAGAAATCATTAGATCACAACAATTAGTAGTCTAGAACAGTCAGAAGAAAATCAGGCAGCGTAACGGTGCTTCGTGCGATAAAGTGAGCGATTGGGGTGAATGGGCGTCTGCGACCGACTCCTCCTCTATTTATACAAGGGTTTCCTCCAGTCATGCGACTGGCACCGTCGGTCACCTTCAGTCGTACGACTAGGTATCAGTCGTGCGACTGTCTTATTTGGTCACCTCCATTCATGCGATTGGTTCATTCTTGTGATCCAATCGTGTGAATTTACTCATGCTTATGGTCCAATCGCACGTCTGGTTAATACGTGTGGGTTAGTCGTGCAATTGGGCTCATACGTATGGTTCAATCGTACGGATGGTCCATACTCTTGGTCCAGTCGTGCGAATGGCTCATACTTATGGTTTTAACTTGATGACAATTTAACACTTAGCCCTATTAACAATTGATAAAACACTTCAAGCATTCGATCATCTCAAACATGACCATTTTAACGTAGAGAACTTTTGATCACCTCAGACGTGATCCTTTTAACAGTAAAAGCATTTTGTCACCTCAGACGTGATCCTTTTAACATTTGAAAACCCGTTTGGTCACCTCAGACGTGACCCTTTTAACATTTGAAAACCCATTTGGTCACCTCAGACGTAATCCTTTTTAGTGATTAAATCCCAGATAGAATTCCAATAACTAAACTGACTAAAATTAAACAAATTAAACAACTAGAACTAAAAGACGAAACTAAAATATATTTTTGTAATTTTGTGTGACGTTGAAATCCTAAGATAAGTATCTACAAGATTTTCCTTTCTAGACAGTATAGCATCAAGTTACATTTATCATAACTGGAACGATTCATTATGGAATCATATAGGTTTATCAAATCATTTGGGACATTTTATCAAAGCCTTTTGATACTAGATTCTTGTTTTCATCGAGAGTCATTAGCAAGTTTAGGAAATCATACTAGTGCTGTAAAATACACACAATGATTTGGACTTTCAAGAATTACAGCTCACGATGATTGTCAGTATACTTGTCCTCTTAAATCCATACACAGATTTTTGCCACACATTGGTGATTATTTAAGGTTTAATTATTTCAACAAGCATTTGTGGATCCCACACTTATATGGTAATAAACATTCCTTAGGAGATTTTTGAGCGGTCTACGGGTATTTTGACAAGAAGAAACTATTCTAAGAGCTTTCAAAGAGATGCAAAGCCTCAGGTCAGTGCCATTGCACAGTAGAGAGGCGCAAACAACAATGAATTCTAGAATATTTAGGTTATGCTTATCCTCAGGTCAGTGCCACCGCACAGCAGAGAGGCACACAACCTACCTTTTTATTTGAGCAATTATATTCTTTTTGCAAAGATCGCACCAACAACAGAGGTTATCAGCTAGATTGTTTTTTACATTTTTCATGTGCTTTGCTCATTTTTATGGTCATCCGCATAAATTTATGGCGTTTATTTTGCTCGTCACCCCTTATTGGAACTTCATTGATTGTGTTAACCTGGGATAAGATTATAACCCACAGCTTGTTAAACAACTTAGTTTGAACTTGAAATCACCAACGAGGTCTACTTATCTATTGTGTTGAATCTACCGACACATCATCTAATCATCTTGCAACCTCTAGGTCTACTTTCTCTGTGTTACCTTACTAGTAGCTAGTTCTACTATCATTTTTCCTTTTATGTTGCTTAGACTTCTCAGACTTATACTTTGAATTTTGCATCTTAATCAGTTAAATTCTTTTAAAGTCCCAAACTCTTTGTTCCTATGTACTATCATTTTCCAAAATCCTTGAATCAGTATCACAGATACGATCACCATTCTATTAACTAGACTGTCCTCCTCCCTCGTTTTTTGTAAGTAATTAAATAAAATAACTAATTTAATACTAAACTAACCTATTCTCCCCCTAAAATTCTAAAACCAAAAATATTTTTTGAGTTTTTGGATTTTATAGAAATAGGAAATTAAAATAAGAAAAAGAAAATAAAAAATAAACAGTTGTCGGACTAAGCATTTTCATCTTCTTGAATCACTTCACATTTCCTTTTCACGCCGTTGACCTCTAACAGATATTAAAATCTTGGTTTATCAAAAGCTTTCGTGTAGAGGTCAGCGCGTTGAAAATCTGTATTAGTTTTAACAACATCGATTAAATTCTTTTCGAAACAATCACGTATAAAGTGATATTTAATTCCGATGTGTTTGGTCTTAGGATGTTGGACCGGATTTTTAGTTACGGCTATAGCAGCAGAATTATCAACAAATATAGGAGTGTTAGAGAATTTCAAACCGTAGTCTCGCATTTGCTGTAGAATCCAGATGATTTATGAGCAGCAGCTTGTAGCAGCAACGTATTCAGCTTCACAAGTTGACAGAGCAACCGATGTCTGCATCTTACACTGCCACGTGACTAATCTTCTCCCAAAGAATTGACGTCCTTCTGAAGTGAACTTGTAGTTCATTTTGCAGTCGCCATAATCCGAATCACTATACGCTGTAAGCTCAAAGTCATCGACATGAGGATACCACAACCCAAGTGTTGGAGTACCCTTCAGATAACGGAAGATCCTTTTGACGCCAATGAGATGGTTGACTTTCGGTTTCTCCTGATATCTGGAACAGTGACACGTGGCATACATGATATCAGGACGAGATGCTGTGAGATACATCAGGGATACAATCATTCCTCTATACATTGTAGCATCAACCAGATCACCCTTTTTGTCGGGTGCCACGTCATGATTCATGGCAAGTGGAGTTCCAGCTGCTGAAACATTCGCCATATCAAACGGACTTAGGATATCACCTACATACTTGGTTTGATGTAGAGAGATTCCCTTTGGTGTTGATCCACTTGTAACCCTAGAAAGAATTTCATCTCCCCCATTGCACTCATCTCAAATTCTGCTTTCACGACAGACTTAAATTCTTTACATAACTCTTTGTTTTTGCACCCGAAGATTATGTCATCAACATAAATTTGTACAAGCAGTAAGTCCCCATCCTTTTCTTTGATGAATAGTGTATAGTCAATAACTCCTCTGCAAAAACCGTGTTTCACCCAGATGAGTTGAGAGTTTGTCATACCATGTTGTCGGGGCTTGATGGAGCCCATAGAGAGCCTTATCCAGCTTGTAAACACTGTCACGATGGTAGGGATCCTCAAATCCTTCAGGTAGACTGACATACACTGTCTCACGAATTTCCCCATGAAGGAATGCACTCTTGACATCTAGTTGATAGACTTTGATCTTCATGTAAGAGGCATAGGCTAGGAAGATACGGATTGCTTCCATTCTAGCCACAGGTGCAAAAACTTCATTGTAATCAATTCCTTCGACCTGTCTAAAGCCTTGAATGACAAGTCGAGCCTTGTTTCGAATTATGACCCCTTGGTCATCTTTCTTGCATTTCAAGAACCATTTAGTGCCAATGACCTTAGCACCTTTTGGTTTATCCACAAGGGTGCATACTCCCAATTTCTTGAACTATAGAAGTTTTTCTTGCATTGCACTGACCCATGCCTCATCATTTAAAGCATCACTCACATATTTTGGATCAAACTGAGACACAAAACATCGATATGCACCATCATGACATTGTCCAAAGGATGATTAACATTTACTTGGGTTCAAGGAGTGGTGGGAATAACTACCTTATTATCCAGATTTGGAATCTCATGTGTTGTTGGAGTATGAGGTTTCGACGCTTTGGCAGCTTCAGTTGTGGGTGTACTTGAATTAGTAGGACCCTATTCTGCCTGTTCCACATTTTCAGTCTCAACTGCTTCTTCATCAGAAGATGAGTCGCTTACATCAAGTGCTCCCCCTAACGTATTAGAGGAGTCATCTAGTGGAATCGATGATGTTGAGTCTTGTGGTGGTGAGTTGAGAACCTCGTACGTCATTCTAGTTGATAACTCAACACTAGTGGGAGAAGACGATAGATTGAAGGATTTAAAGAAGCCATCGTAATCAAAGAAAAATAACGGTTCGTTTCCAGCAGTGGGGGTGGTGAATCTTTGAACATCAACGTTGCACCACACTTCTACCCGACCTGTTGAGTTATTATAAACTCTCTTGTCGGGTATGCTGTATCCAAGAAATATACCTTCTACTGCCTTCTTACTAAACTTTCCTGTCTGGCTTTTCTTCAGCAGCATGCATGGTGCGCCAAATGGTTCTAGGTACTCCAGATTGGGTTTACGTCGCTGGAGCAGTTCATAACATGTTTTCCCATGTCGTTTGATCACTAAGACTCGATTGAGCGTGTAACAAGCATTGGCTATTGCCTCATTCCAAAATTGAATTGGTAGTTTCGAGTCAGCTAGCATTGTTCTGGCGGTCTCTATCAAGCTCCGATTCTTCCTTTCAGCAACGCCATTCATTTGTGGACTGTAGGCGGAAGTAAATTGATGTACAATTCCTCTTTCTTTACAGTATGCCTCCATCCACTGATTTTTGAACTCAGTGCCATTGTCTGATCGGATCTATCATACTTTCAACTTGTAGAGTGATTCCAAGGTAGTAACCAGCTGTTTGAATGAGTCAAAAGTTTCTAATCTGGCTTTCAGAAACATCACCCAAGAGAACCTTGAGTAATCATCTGTTACTACAAAGCAATACCTATCACCAGCAATGCTCTATGTACTGACAGGACCAAACAGATCCATGTGTAAAAGCTCGAGTGGAAGATCAATTGATTGAACTTTCTTGGACTTGAGAGCTTTCTTGGACTGTTTCCCTTTCTTACATGCCACACAAAAATTAGGAAGTTGGAAGTTTTTGACAGTTACTTCCTTTACGAAATCATTCTGTACCAAATGATTCATCTTCCTTGGATTAATGTGTCCCATTCTCCTATGCCAGGAGATTGATTCTTTCTCAGTTGCCTTTGACAAGAAGCATTAAAGCCGTGTGATCAGTTGTGGATGCTTTTGATAGATCCACGACATACAAATCATTGTATCTTGAAGCTGTCATAAGCACTTTATCCTCCTTAGTCACATAGACCTTTTTCAACACGTAGCACTTCTTGTTGTCGAATACAACCTTAAATCCTTTGTCACAGATCTGAGAAACAGAAAATAACTTGTTCTGTAGTTGCTGAACGTAGTTGACCTTGTCAAACTTAACTTTCTCATTTCCTACTTCGCCTTGTGATGTTATGTAACCTCCCTTATTCCCAGCATGTGAAACATGTCCCCCTTTAATTTTTCTGACGTTGAAAAGGAGAGACGAGTTCCCTGTCATGTGCCTGGACGTCCCACTATCAATAATCCATGTATTTGTGATAGAACTATAGCGGACACCTTGCACATTCAAAGAAGCTTATCAGTTCAGATTTGGGACCCAAGCCTTAACTTGCTTGGGTGTCCCGGACGAATCACACATTGACCTTCAGAACATGAGGGCATATCTTTCTTCCTAATTTCCTGACGATCAGACAAACTACTTGACTTTTCTTTCCATAAGCCAGTTTTTTGTAAGGCATGTTTGTGATATACAGATGATTGGCTTATTGTTTGAACTTTAGATTCATTAATACTCTTTGGTGGGGTAGTAGATCTCCTTTGAGTAAAACTTTGTTTGGTATCATTAAGTTCAATTTTCTTTTTAGAAGTTTGATAGTAAGGACACTTTGAAGAGATATGTCCTCATTTTCCATAATTGTAGCAAGATCTTACTTCTACAGATTGAGGAAAATATCTATGAGGGTTTGAGTTTTGCACAGGTGTGACCTTTGCCTGTTTGGGTTTAATAACATCCATCTTAGATATTTCAGTCTGACTAACAAAATTAATTGTTTTAATGTTTCGTACATCTTTAACTTGCTCTTTATTTGGACTATGATGTGGAGCACGTGATTGGTTAACTGTTTTGGTCATTTTAGATTTAGAATTAGACATGTTTGAACCTAACTCCACCTTAACCTTTGCAAATTATTCATCCAAATTAATAATAGGCATCGTACCTTTTGACTTCAAAGTGGTCTCCTTCTGTTTAGTGACAGATTCAATAGGTTTACTTGTGGAATCTTGATCACTTACAAGAAGAGTGGACACCACATGATCCTTGATTGGGTTATTATTAATTGGTTTGCATTTATCATTCAACAAGGTCTCATGTGGTGGTGGAACCACTTTGTAACCCAAACCCTCCCCGTGGTTTCGTTCTTTCACTAAGTGTTGAACTATGTGAGAAGAACTAGTCCAGCTATGCAGTTTTTGTTTTAAAAAATTTACCTTGACTTCCAAAACTGCTTTTTGTTTCTTAGTTTCTTCTAGGGAGTTTAAATAGAACTTCATGTTATTTTCTTGGTTGAATGCCACAACTTCGGTTTCCCTTAGTTGTTTATTTAACAGTTTTATTTTCTCTTGATAACTATACTCATTTTGTTTTAAAATTCGGTTTGCTTCTGTGCACAGTTGTAAATCATTTACTAAGCTATCATTGTGATCTAATAGCCTAGCAAATTTTGAATCTATGCTATCCCTAAATTTATACATTCAGAACGAGCTTGATTATCAAAAAGTTGGTCTGTGGAAATTACCTGAGAAGGTTCGGTTGAATTAGCCATCATCGCAGAGTTTGACTGTTCGGGTGCTGGTGATTCTAAACATGTTGTGCTGGGACCTTCTTCATTTAGGTGAGTGACCATAGTAGCAGTATCTTCATGATCTGACATTACGAGTTCCACTGATATATCACCTTCGCTTGCAGAGTTGTCATCCAAACCCTCAACACATTCAATGTTGGATTCTCCCGGAGACATAAAGCGAAAGGTCCAATCTTGTCCTTCATTGTCTTGTGCAGTCAAGGCCTTAGGACCTTGTTTGATGATGTAGCCCTATTGGTGGGTTTATCTTGACGATTGAAAGTGGAGAATGGATTACCAATACCTATCTTATTGGGCTTCACACATTCACGTTTGAAGTGTCCCTTTTCTCCACAATTGAAACAGGTAACTTTGGTTTTGTCAAAACTAAAGGTTGTATCCTTTGTGGCTATCAAGTTATGTCCGGTCTTCTTAACAAACTTCTTCACCCTCCGGATAGCACTAGCCAACGCCCACATGATATCCATTCTTTCGAGTTCAGTTTCATCTACCTGCTCGTAGTCTTCATTGGCGAGATGGCAGTTTCTAATCTTCCCCGCAACTAGACCGTCATACGAGTGAATGACAGCTGCTAGGAGATCCATATCCTGCTTTGTTGCCTCTACAGTCACATTACCGAGATTCTCGGTCTTAAATTTCATAGCATTGGCTTCAGGTGCTATGTATTGGGTGCAAGATGACCCTGACGTGTTAGATCCTGAAGTAATGGCTTGGGATGGAGCAGTTGAACTGGACACGAATGCTGTTTGGAGTGGTGCTCCAGAAGTTTTTGGTTGAGGAGTTGAGTTGTAAAGTGACGGGTTCTGATCATATGAACCTTATTGGGATCTGTAAATCATCCTCAACTCTTCCTCTCTCACCTTTAGAATGAAATCATTGATATCCAACTTTGGCAGCATATCATTCTGTCTAATATTTGACATAAACAAAACCCACTTCTCAGGCAATCCATATGCAAAACTCGACACTTTGTCTTCCATGGACGCGGTAACCCCATGAGTGTGCAGCTCACTCATCAAGCGATAGAAGTTGTCGATGATGTCATCCAGGCTCTCTTTTCCTATTGAAGAGAAGTTATCAAACTCCTTCTTCAAAGCTTTTGCCTTCAATGCCTTTAACATCGCATTCCCGTAATACCGTTTTTCCAAGGCATCCCATAACTTCTTGGCTTGTTTCTTTTCAGAAAACTGATGGAATATATCCTTAGGAATTGACTGAGTTAACAAAGCGTACACCTTCTTCTTTGCATTCTACTTCACCTTCTGGATATCAGTCATGACACCCAAGATAACTTTTGCTCCATCAGCACCAACCGGCGTGCTATACCCAGTCTCGATTGATTCCCACAGATTAGGATCAACTCCATTTAAGTATATCTCAAACCTTTGCTTCCATTGTGGGTAATCGTCTAACGTTATGAGCTTAGGGGGCTTATTGTGATTACCAACTTTGTTTTCTAGAATCAATAGGTTCTGGATCCGTGAATCCCTTCCAGCAGTAAAAGCTGAGTACTAATCTTCCATTTATATTAACTTTGAATTTCAAACTTAAACCTTTTCACACGTGCGGATGGAGAGGTCCGAAAAGGCCAAACGTGCGATTGAACGATGCAGATGGCTCAATCGTGCGATTGAACAATGTGAATGAGTCAATCGTGTGATTGGACAAGGATGACTTGACAATGAGAATGATATTGTTCAGTCGTACGAATGGATGAATGACTGAGTTCAATCGTGCGTATGGAAGGTGTGAATGAGTTCAGTCGTACGATTGAGTCAATCGTGCGACTGAAGCTGCTGGTTTTGAAAAAATCGAGGGTTTTGGATATTTTGACACACAAACATGAATTTTTACGAACCCTAATCTACCGTAATCCAAAAAATGAGAACTTTTTGATCTAGAGACTTCGAAAACACTGTTTTAACCAAAAAGATGGTATTTTTGAATGAAAAAACGTGATTTTTACACCAAATCGATCGAATCACATGCAAAATCAAGTGTCAAAGCTCTGATACCACTTGTTAGGACCGTTTATGTACGGAGTACTAACTGATTTTGCGCGTTTACCAACTCAAATATTGCGGAATCCTATTTGATTAGCAATCCAATCAGGGAGAACACAGTTACGATCAATCTAACGATTAATGAAACGTTATGAATGATTAGAGAACGATCAACTGTGATCTATGAACTTGGAACAAGTTTTCTTGAGCCTCTGGACGGCTAGGGTACGATTATGTGCGTAGGTATTCGAATTTTTTAGTTTTTCCACGAATTAAGTGGTATTTATAGGTTATGGTTTTCCATTCGTATGACTGAACCATTAGCATGGTTCAGTCGTGCGACTGAACCATTAGCATGGTTCAGTCGTGCGACTAAAGCATGCGGTTGATCCATCCGCACAACTGAAGGTCCAGTCGTGCGACTGAGCCAATCTTATGTCACAATTGTGCGACTGATCCAGTCTCCTGGTTCAGTCGTGTGACTGATCCATTAGCATGAAGTATTCATCCGCATGGTCCATTCGCATGGTCCATTCGCATGAGAACTTCACACGATTAAGTTTAATAATGTTTCTCAACCATATTTGACTAAGAATTTTTCAAACAACCACAAACCTATATAGTTAGTTCAATATGCGTTATCACACAATAAACAATGAAATATTAAACGTTATAAGTATCAACCACACATTTCATTTCATTTATAGCCATTCAATTACATATACGTAAGATATAAAAGACATTTTACATTTAGCTCCTAAACCAGGTACACATGTATCAACAATCTTTTTAACAAATAATTAAATTTTTAGTACTAAAACATATATAAAACTCTTTTAGGAAATTTTTATTATGAAAATATGCCCTATTATGTTTGAGTCAAATTTCACCCTTATACGATGATTTTTGACCTGAAATCGCACGGTTTTACGCGCATAAACCGTACATCAACCCATATATATATTATTACCATTTTAGTTGTTTAAAAATTTAATATTCTATACCAAAAACATGTAGGATTGTATATGCCCAAGACACGTAGAATATTGATGCGGTTAGTACGTTATGATCCAAGTCGGGTTATACCCAGTAACAAGCTTAGCAAACACCCATTAATATTTAATTGATGATATGATCATGCAATTAAATATTTACATCAATTTAGATAATGGGTTTTCTAAATAAGTTGCATATGAGAATGAACAACTTATTAGTATAATTTGTTCAATAATATTATTTGAAGTGTTATTTAAATAAGTTGGATAACACCAAATAAGAATGAGAGTATACTGCTTATACAATTAAATGGTTAATTGCATAAACTAGTTACAAGACTAGATAATATATGTATGTGTTAGATTTAAAAGAGGGAAACCTCTTTTGAAACTTTTTTTTCGCCCCCCCCCCTTTTAATTGATTGGTTCTTTGGCCTTGAAAACTACATACATCAATACTTATCTAGAACACCTCACTTTCTCTCATATCTCAATACATGAAAACTAGCAAAAAGCTCTCAACTCTCTCTCAAAACTTACGGTTCTAGCAGCTGAAACTTGAGGGTTTTTGGAAGTTTTTGGTGGTGATTCTTCCTAACAAGAAGGTGCTTTGCAAACTAGCTTGGGGTATACAAGCTTGAGAGGTCCTACCTTGGAGCCTTGGCCGATTTTGAGCATCCAACATTTCCCCTTTCTTGGTCGATTTTTCTGCTGAAAGGATGTAGTTTGGCAGCCTTCTATGGTTGTCACATTATGTTGTTATTTGTGTTTGCATAGCTTGCTAATTCACATATTAAAGATCATTTTGTTTTGGGTTTGTTTACATCTTAAAACATCATCTAAAACTTGAAAATTTCAGCTTATAAAGAAGTTTATAAAGATATTATTCCGCTGCATTTTTACAAAGTTTAAAAGGTTAAACAATGTGTTCAAGTTCTAACAAAACCCATCATAACATTCTGAAATTTTAGTTAAAAATCAGTTCCAAAACAGTCCATTATTTTTAACCCGAAATTGTCAGTTTTTGGCTTTTTTGCGCGTATAAGGTTATCACCGAAGACCGTGCTTCTTATGGATTTGTTATATAATTAAAAACATAAGTTTTTTACTTAAAATAAAATATTATTTTCTGTCCAAAACCGGACTTGTACAAAAATACTTGCTTTAGACCCGAAACACCGTTTTTAACGTGTTTTTAAACGTAAAACGTTTACGATATTAAACCCAATCATCAAGACTTCTATTTTTAGTATGATTAATAACTTTAACTTATAATTTATATGTTTTAATCGTATTTATCCATATTTTACAAAGCTCCTTGTCTTTTTGACAATTTAATTTTATGAAATCATTACTAGTGGTCATGTTGGAAGGCCCCGCTCCCGGGCACCTCACAGCTGGTCTATCATCGCACATAAATCATACTCTTATTTAAATCATCGCAGCGGAATCAGTAAAAGAATTTTTTCATTTTAATATAAATGCTTTTGCAAAGTAATACAACACTCATTACAAAATATCGTTTGTTTGCATTACAATACAAAAACATTAACAAAAGGAGAATGCCATCCCAAAAGAGCTGAGTAGCCGCCTCGTGCCATCCCCAGCAACACTACCTGCCAACTGGAAACCCATAAAAAGTCAGCATTGCTGAGTGAGTTCTAGTTTTATATACTTTATTTTCATCATAAACCATTCTTTCACATGATCATACATCATACGTACACAGAGATAATATTCGTTATTATCTTCATCATTCGTTATACATCATTATCTTTAACTTCTCATATGGATCTTGTCAGGCTTTACCCACTTCATAGAACTCGGCTATGATTACTGTGGTCGAATGACAAGGATCCCGTTTCATTCTTACTTGCACATTGAATTCTGTTGTACCCATACCAAA
>BJCN01103106.1:2359-17984 GCA_018326445.1 Flaveria brownii
TCAAAATAGAAAACTGACGAAAATCAAAGACCCGAAAATAGCAAACAAAAGGAAAACCCAAACCTTAATAGCGAGAATCGTCAGGGTATCGATAAGAAAAGAAAGAAAGCAGGAACCCGGAGAAAGACAATGCCAACGAACCCTATAAACGAACATAATCGAAATACATTAAAGACACGTGTCCAGACACAAAAAACCCACAAAAAGCCCCCACCTCTAAACTTTGAACCCACATCCAAAACAAACCTTATAAAAACGTAAACAAACAAAATAAAAAAAAGTCACCTACCAAAGATATTAATAGGAATAATAATACCCAACTTGGTTAATAATAAAGAAATAAGCTAATTGCAAAGATTGTAGGTGGGCTGCCTTCTTGCAGGCCCAATTTCTAAATTATGATTTATTACAAATTACAAATACATAATGTATGTTTATACATAATAAACCAATTAGCCCAATAAAGATATTAACACTAAATCTAAAAGTAAATTGTAAGCTGCTAAGCGATAGTTTGTCTCGAATTGTTATTCATGAAAATAATTATGTTATGAAATGTGACTTTTTTTTAATGTATAAAAACTTAAGACCCAACATATTAGTTATTTATAGGTGTAAATTTAAACCGGATGACACACTAAACCGTAGGGCTGTCAAGATTGTTCGCCGCTTGCTTGGATAGCTCATGCTCGAAAAATGCTTGTTCGATTTTTGGCTCGGTTGTAAATGAGGCGATAGGTTCGGTCGTAAATGAGTCGATAGGTACGATCGTAAATGAGCTGATCAGATTGGTTCGGTTCGTAAAATGAGCCAAACATGAGCAAATTCCGCTTGGTTCAACTCCACTGCCGAACAACCCTAAATATAATCTTATACAAACAAAAAAGAAAAGACAAAATATGAGTTAGGTTCACATACCAAGACATTTAAGATGATACATGAAAATCAAACCGAATTTATTGCGTTTCATGGTTATAAAATAACCAAAACGATTGTCTTATAAACCCGAATTGAAAGATAGTGACTCATGATTTCGAGTTTCATTTGTAACCTGACTACATTTTATTCGATGTATATCAGGTTTCTGCTTTAAACGGTACAAAATCTTTTCCTATGATCAGATCTTGTTATCCAACATAGGAAACTAACAAAAACACATGAATTGTCTTCATGAAACACGATCCGCCGGTTGGTTTACCTCTGCTCTAACAAATCAAATCTCCGATGAAGTCGATCGAGGAGAGCTTATTTTGTTCCAAGATTATTGTCTTTGACTTTGAGTTGACCTTATGATTTCTTGTTAGAATGGGTAGGCTTGTGTTTACTTCTTCTGGAATGCCACTAACAAGAACAAAGCTAGAGCACGAAAAGCTACACCCGCGAGTAGTAAACGCATCAAGCAAAATTTCCAGTCCCGAAGATCATAACCTCTTTTCGCGATTGCTGCACATCTTGTTAGCAACCACACTGCGCGGTACCTGCATTTTTCACCTTCAAAATTAAACATTTACATATAATATATCTAGTAAATTGTGTTGTCACGTTGCCACTAGGAGCATTATGTTGTGCAGATATGCAGCTGTTAACTAGAGGTGGTAAAATACATGATTCGGGTCAAAATGAGTAATCTTATGTACGGGTTGAAACGGATCGGTACATTGCAAACAGTCCAAACACTTTGTGTTGAAAAATTTCAAATGTCAAACATGAATAAGAAAATATATAATAGCTCAATAGTAGTTTAATACTTTGTTAATAAAATGATTTAAGAGGTTTCATGCTAGTAAAAACACTGGTTGGCCAAAACACTACGACACAACTTGTTGCTCGTTTACATGTCACTTTATTGTAAACGTTTATTTGAAATGAATTAATAGATTCATTTTATGATCAAAATCTTACCCGTTTGGCATGTTATGCATAAAACATAACCCATATCAAGTATGATGGATCAAAACGTCAAACTAATTATCCGATGCTTATTGTTATTGTAGTTTTTCGATATGGGACGCGCATTAGACAACGATAAAGATCATAATAGATGTGAAATCATTTCAAACCTTTCGGCGTTAGCTAGCACGAACGCTTCCAAAGCCCATGAAGGGTAGGATAGTTTCTTCAAAAATGGTATAATAGTTCCCTTGTCATCGTTTTGGGTTGAAATAAGAGTCAACACAACCGGAAGCAGCACTGACCACTATGAAACAATTAAAACTTGTAAGTAATCAAAGGGATTATACTCGCTATATTCTAAATTGATAGACAGTAGATAACGGGTCAAACGGGTAAAATTAGAAAATTAGTTGAAAAATGGGCTAAAAGTTACCATAAGTGCATTTTACTAGCTAAAAACCTCCTAGATCATGCTATTCAATATGTTTATTTCGTAATCATATTTGACACGATAATTATCTATAAGAATTCGAACTTTTGGGAAAGCAAAGTTTTAGGTCATGTCTGTTTATAACAGATCAAATACGTAAAATCATAATAAAAAACAAAAAGAATACGATAAATGTCACTCAGGGTGTATTTAAAAAAAAAAAACTCTTGAAATATATTATAGAACCTTTTTGTTAAATTAATTTTTCAAATCAACTGGCCTTACCCGTTTTAACCCGTTATCCAACCCGTCTGATCAACCACTTTTCTCTATAATCTAGATACATCATAAAATTATGTTTGATCATTAGTTTAATACATTTAGACACAATGACACATAGTAATCCTTGGTGACAACAAATTAGAGAATATTTGTGGATCAAAATAATATCTTTTGTCTTACTAACAATCTAACAAGCAAAAAGGTGATCTTGGATCGAATCACTCACCAGTTGGGCCGAACCAGGATCGAGGTAGATTGCTAGTGCATACGCGAAGCCAGATACGCAATACAACAAGCAAAGCAAAATGACGTAGTTATCAAGTAATGAAGATCTCGGAGGGTTAAAATAGTAAAATGTGCAGAGATAAACTGCAGGTTTTATCACCGTGTTGAACTGATCAATTGTATCCTTTGAGAAGAAATATGCAAAACAACTCATTCCAGAAGCCCGCTCACGCCAAAATTGTAGTTTATCTGAAGTAAATGATCTCATAGCCGCGATCTTACCAAGTAAAGCTGCAAACCAGATACAAATATATACTCAAATATCTAATACGTTTAAATGTTGATGACATAAAAGAATCTTATAAACCAGAATCAATATATGTTACTAGTAATTTATATGAATTATGAACTTGTAGTCTTGTATTGTAGTTTTGAAACTTACAATATGCAATAATGGTGTAAGTATACCCAACTGCCCCAAAGTTTTCATCACTAACTTTAGCAAGTGTTCCTAGAGAGATTCCTGCTATTAGCAAAAGCAGAAAATCTACAGCTTGTAACCTAGCTTCCCGTATTCGTTGTTTTGCCACCCTGTAACGGTTATTACATCAAATACGCGTAACAAGAGCATTTACAAAGGGGATTGTAAGAATGTTGTGAAGGTGACAATAACATTGACACTTAAAGGAAAACCACAAAATTAAGTGGTTGCATCCATCCTAAAGACAATCACTTGTTTGTCTTTACAAATAAATAGTAATTTCAACAAAAGGAAATTTTCATTTAATAGTAATAAGTTTCTTAAATATTCATACTTTTTTCCTAACTATAAAAATCATACAATTTTCAGCATTGTTCTAACTTTGTGATTTTTTTTATAAATGTTAATTTTTTTTTTAAAATTAAGTGTAAGAAGAAACATATATGAAACTTAGTTAAATATTATTTGATGATTATTCTTATTTAAGTACATACTTAAGAGTTAATTATGAAAAAAATATCATTAAAAAAATAACCCAAGATTCGTAATTGTACGTTTTATTTAATTTATATTGAAAAAAATAAAAAGAGAGTAACAAGTTTCATAAATGTTCCATTTAAGTCAACTAATTAAAAAAAAACACATTTATTAAATTTCACAATAACAGAACGATAATAAAACTTCAATGATTTTCATAGTTATAAATAATCAATCACAAGTGATAGTATTATTAAAACTTGGTTATTATTTTATGATTTCACCTTCTTGAAAAATTGACATGAAGTTTTAATAACAAACATTAGTGCTAAATTCAACATCTTTTGTTATACTTTTATATTAATTTTGAGGTTTTTAGAAACAAAAATTTAAATAGTCGTCATTACCTTCCAAGAAAGAATCGATATTGTTGCAATACACCAGGAGTTACACGATTAGACAAGTCTTTTCTCCTAGCAAAATAACTCGAAAAATGATCATTTTTCATTAGAACAATAAGCTTAAACTCTTGCCATAACTCAGCAGCAAAAGACTGTTCATCGCGCCCACCGACCGTAGAAGTTGAGCCCTCGCCAGACTTTACATCAGGGTCTAGCATGTCGGATGGTATCGGGTAACCGTTATGAGTCATCCATTTGACGGGAAGCTCTTTGAAGTCGACATTAGATGTTGTGTTTGTCTTTACAATTCCCTCCAAAATATCGATGTAATGATCCGGTGGGTTGACTCGTTCGGGTACGTGGATACCGATGCCCGAAAAGTACTCTTCAACCTTTGTCACGGGTCCAAGATAGGCAACTAGACCACCCTTTGCCAGAAGTATCAAGTCATCAAACATCCTGAATAAACTATAACTGAAAACAGATATGTATCGTGTTAGTTTATTATTTAAATATGGGATAATTAATGTTATACATCATATTATACCACTACTAAAACACTACCATTTGCGATCGTTTTACGACCATTTTTGTTGCAAATAAGCATAAATAGAAAAGTACCTTGGTTGGTGAACCACCATGCACACATTTACTCCTTCATGAGCCTCACGTCGAAGTGCTTTAAGTAACAATTGAGAAGATGAACTGTCGAGTCCAGAAGTTGGTTCATCTAATATTAATAAAGAAGGTTCCATCACCATTTCAAGACCAACATTCACACGTTTTCTTTGACCCCCTGATATCCCTCTTTTCTCCACTGTACCAACTAATGAATCCCTCACATGTTGCAACCCTAAAGACTCTATTGTTCTTTCCACTACGAGAACCTTCTCCGCTCGAGAAAGCTTTGCCGGAAGCCTGCACGCGTGTTAATAATATTATCATCATCAGACACTACAGTACATGAATTTATTGACTGAAAATAATCCATACTGATCATTAGACACATGATATGTCACGTCATCAGTGTAGATGGAGCTACTTCTTCAGAGTGAGATTGCTTTGAAAATGTAAATTAGTACCGTTACTAGTCAAATGATCGGTATAAATAATTATCAAGCTGGTGTTGTTTGAGTTATTAAAATCCAATTTACCTTTAAAATATTTAACTTTGTGTACATTTTAGTTAATTAATAACTAGGTGGTGGTTGTAATAGTCTATCATACTTACTATAACCACCTATGAGCAGTAAACTAGCTACTAACAATATGCTATCAGTATGCTCTAATAATATCCCCTCATACATGTTTAGAGAAAAAAATTATATATTAAACCATAAACCCTAAACGTTAAACTTTTATTGTACCTGCATCTCGCGCTAAACCAAAGATTCTCTTCAACCGTCAAATCACCATGAACAATATCATCTTGGGGCACAAACCCGATTATTTTCTTATAAGAATTCATCGATTCACGCTTCCCGTTTATAAGAATCGATCCATTCACAGTGCATCCTCTCGCCTTACCAGTTAAAGCCGAAAGAAACGTCGTTTTACCAGCTCCAGAAGGACCCATAACAGCCGATACACGACCCGGTGATATTTTCCCACTAACACTTCTCAACAAATGCTTGTTTTTACCCTTTAAAGTAAGTGTCAAATCCTCAAAAGAAACTTCAATTCTTGGTCTACTCCTAACATTTAGATCACCAGCCATAGAAACAACACCAGAGAATGCTAAACTTTGATTTTCTTGTTCCAATGCCTTTTCCTTTTCTATCTGACCATACGCGTATTTGAAAATTTCACTACGCGTATGTAACTTTTTAGCTTTTTGTTCCTTTTTCGCCGCTTTCTCCCCAATGTCTACATCATAAGTATCATGACTCTCAGGATCTTCTTCAATATCATGCATCACATGCTCTTTTGGTGGTGCACCGCCCGATTGTTCTGGATCCTTTGATGTATCTGTCATCTTCTTACGAGAAAATGTTCGCGATAATGAACTTTGTAGCCCAACCGCCTTTTTCTTCGCGGTTTCTTTTGCAGATCTCCATCGTTCTTGTGCTAATTCTTTTGCACTTTGTGCGGCAGCTTCTCTTGATTTCGCCTTTCGTTTTTCTCTAGTGGAAATAACTTGATCAGTACAATTGTAAAAGATGATCAGTATTAGTATTAACCCAACCTGCATTGACATAAAACAATAATCATGATGTTTAAATGAGTTAAGTGTAGATTTTATTGAGTAAGATACGCACTTACACAAGTCATTAATCCATATGCAGTGATGTTTTGATTCACAGACTCTCTGTCACATTTTGCAAATTGAAAACACTCTGCATTACACAAAAAGTGATAAGCAAATATAAAGAAAAAGCAATGTTAAATACACTTTGAAATTAAATTAATTAGCTTTTATTGTAATAATATTTACCATAATTAGAAGATATGATTTGATTAGGTTCAGTGGTAACTCCTATACATAGTTGATCAATAATACACAATTCATTACGGGTTTTATTATTCTACTAGATTTAGTAAACCCGTGTGTTACACGGGTTAAATAAAACAAAATATTAGTATAATAAAATTTATTAATTATAAATGATATTCTAAGATATGATATGACTGAAATTACGTATAAGAAATGACTATAACTAATAAAACAGTGATATCAACATTTTAAAATTTTGTTTTTAATATTTTTCCAAAAAAATAAATATTTTGTTCTAAAAAAAGTATACAATTTAAAATTTTTCTTATTTTAACTCCCAAATTTAATTATTATTATTTTCTGTTTTAAAATTTTTAATTTTTTAAAATACCAATTTTAAATATTTCGCATTTTTATAAAAGTTTTATGCTTTAGAAAAATTTATACTTTTATAAATAACATTAATAAATAGATCTATTTCTTAATTTATTAAATCTAAAAAATGTTAAATTATATTATTCGTAATTAAGTTAATTATTTAATAGGAGAGAGAGACGAGAAATTTTGGTGAGAATGATCGTGGTGTTAACACGTGTCATACCAAGACACTCTTTTATTAAAATAGAAAAATATGGTTTTAGAGTTGCGACTGCAACCATAGGAGCTACAACCGCGGTGACATGATGAAAGTAGCAAGAGAAAAATAAAGAAAACCTCATCTATGTATATCAAGGATCTCGGTTTTGGAAGGGAGAAGAAGAGAAAAATAAAAGATGAAAAGACTCTGATACCATATAAAAATGATAATCTTATAAGAAATACAAATTTAAGATATGTTACCTGTTTCATATGTTGATCCTAGCCTGCAGTAATGTCTGCAATAAGATGAATGTTTGTTTAGTAAACACTTTTACAAGTAAATCTCAAAAGAGACTCATGAGCATGGTAGCTAACTTTAAATTGTGATCGAATTAATTATAATATTGACATGCAAAACATAGTATATACCCAGGTTCACAAGAATATTTCTCGACTGAACTTGGACAGAAGAACCCTGCTGGACAAAATACCTCGCGACTACTGGTTACAGCGGCCCAGACGTCTGCTCCACCACAAGTATGGTTAGTCGCACCTGGCGGAGGTTGGTAGCGATATCTGTTGTTTTGCAAGATAGTTTTAGGTCATAGAGGCCAATGTAAGTAAACAACTCGATCATTTATTTATGAAATAACTTACGGATCACATATGTTGGTGTCGGGGTTTAGACGAGCAAGAGGACAGTATGATCCAGAAGGGCAAGCTTCAACGGCGAACAAAGATGAGCAAAATTAGAATACTTTGGCATTTGATTTTGAGAAAGAACCAAGAAGTAATAAATGTAAATGTTTTGGATTAATAGGTGGTTTAGATTCAGTTAAATACTTGTAGGAGATTTTTTAGAATTTATTGTACTTCTAGATAGTGGTTTAGATTCAGTTAAATACTTGTAGGGGTTTAGATTTTTTTTTTTTTGGCTATATATATGTTTGAAAGATTACATATAAAACTCCAATCCGATTAATCCTTATAAATCCTGATTAATCGCCTAGCTTATAGCTATTTTTACAACCATGGAGCAAACTCATCCATAAAGCATCAAAAAGTTCACTTGTTTTGATAAGTGAACTTGAGCCAAATCACATCACACTTTTAACCACAAGAGTCTAGTAAACTTTAGATCATTTATCTAAATCGCTCGCCCCAGAGTCAGCTTGCCACTCTAGTAAACTTATCGAGTTCGCTTGCCACACCAGCAAACTCAAAAACGCTGTGAGATTTGAACGAATTTGCTTGTATGGATAGCAAACTACCTAGAAGTACAATAAGTTCCACAAAACTCTTAGAAGTATTTAGCTGAATCCTTATAAACTAGCTACTAATAAAACAAAATTCATAAAAATGTAGATCGTCATTATGTATTAATGCTCGATATATTGAACTTACGGATCATGCAGGTGAGTCCAGTTGGACAAAAGAAACCTTCACAACAAGGTTGACAATCTGTAGTTCTGAAAGGCATATCTTCTTTGTTTGTTAGGTCAACCTTAGTATCTTTCGCAGCGGCACAAGCCCAGCCCGGTTCGCATCCAGGAACCCAATAAGTAAGATTACAGTTCTTGTTACCTTTGACATAAGTTGAAGTCTTGAATCCTTGTTGCTCAGCTTCTGAGAGAACAGTTAGATAGAACTTTATATCTGCTGCAGTGCACAACCGCGGAGCAAGATTGCCTATAAATTCATGATTTCGTCATCAGCTAATGAACACAAGAGAAAAAAGATCAAAAGTAATATGTTATTGTTGCTAGTTTCTTTAAAATAGGTTGTTTTTAAATGAAATGACGAAGATTTTTTTTTATATTTGAGAATGGGTTGGTCGCTATCTTATATAACGACTCGTTCCTTGAAGTGTGCAATCTACAACAATCAAAAAAATGTTCTAGTGTGGTTTTTTATTCAGTTGAAGTTGTTAGAAGTGAAGTCGCTGTATCATCCAGCGACTTCAACAAAAAAATTTTGAAACAAACGTCTTGTTTTTGCAAATTGCAAAGGTCAACTAATGAAAGTCGCTATCTAAGATAGCGACTAACATGTGTCTCAAACGCAAAAAAAACCCTCAGCGGTCATAATCTAGTTTGAAAACAAACTACTATATAGATTAATATCCAAAAAGATTGATGAAAGTGGTGATTACCATTGTTCTTTGCGATGCACTTAGACAAGAATCTCGTATCATGTGAGAAATCGAAAGCTTCATTCCATTCAGCAGTTCTGGAAATCAATGTCGGAAGATAAGAATTTCGAAATCATCTTATTCACTTTACAAAATATGAGAACTAGTTAAATACAATAGAATCATTGTGACAATATTGCATGTGTTTCATTAGCGTACGAAACATCTTACATAGATTGATCTTACACGCGCCAGTAGTTATATTACTTACTTTTTACCAAAGAGTTGTCATCCACTCGTTTTGACGCTCTTACACGCGCCAGCAGTTATATTAGTTACATATTTGTTTTAGAGTTACCTAGAGGAAAGATTCGCCTACACCTACCCTCCCCAGACCCTGCTCTTGAGTGGGATATACTGAGTTTGTTTGTTTGTTTATTTATTTTAGAGTTACCTAGCCTCCCACATTATATATATAAGAGGCCATTGTTTGTATGTGACAATCAATAAAAACACACATTAGTACATTATTAGTACATTACCATCTCTCATATTAATCATGAACAAAAAGATGAAAAAACCTCACAACTTACGTACATATTTCTTATGCAGAAACTAAGATCATTAACAGCATCGTCGTGTAACAAAAACGCCATCGCATTGAATTTAGTGAATAAGTCCTTCGTTAGCGGATCCGATGTAGCAGGATTATTCTGTTGGGCAGTGGCGAAACGACCCCGTTCTGGCGCTGGTATCCCCATGATTATTATAATAAAGATGGCGAAAGCCAGAGTTTTGATCATCCTGTACTTTTATTTCTTCAAATCGCGATCCAAAATACGCGATTTCTAGCTTGTTGGAATGTGATGGTTCATCAGAGCTAGCGTTATCTCGGATTGATCCTAAGGAAGAAAATGTGTGTTTTTCGGATTGTCCATTTTTTTGTTCGGTGGTTTTCTTCGGAGAAAGAAATGGAGGAGAGACGATGTAGGAGTATTATGATAATAATTGGTGACAGTTGTGTTAACGAACTATTGATGTCCCATGGTCTTCGTGGCATCTTAAAGGTCATCAAATAGAGTTTCTAAATACGGTAACATATGTGTTACATGTTTGACGAAAATGTAGGATCTCATATACCTTAAAGGATGACGTATATGATATATAATTAGAAAGAAGGTGACTTTGAGGGCGTGCATCAAAGCAACTTGTTTTATGACATTAAAATCATGGGTTTAAGTTATGAGAAATAATCTTCTATACAAAATGCAATGTAAAGTTGCTTGCATCACATCACGAAACGATTCAAACCTTCTTTGAACCCAAATTAAACACCAGATGCACCATTTTATTGCTAAACCTATCACTCATAAAATTGATGGATTCACCCTGATTAAAATAATAATAATTTATCTCTCACTTAAAGAGTAGAGGGGCGGGGATTTTTTTAGTCAAAAACTTATAAAAATATTAAAGTAAATCACGTAACTTCAAATTAATTTTGTGAATATCAAAATGGTTTGCAATGGATACTTGTTTGTTAGTTAAAACATAACGAATGGTTATTTTAGCAAGTGAAGATTGAAATTAAAATTTGGGACATGAACATCGTCCCAAGGATGTATTTAATTATGTTGACATAATGTGTAACAAAACTATGTTTACATTAAATTACAATTTGTTGGGCTATGTGTTGAGACTCGATGTAAGACAATTAACCCCACCTTATGTGCCTAGCCCTTCTTCTCTTCCCCTCCGCACATTTCATTTAGAAGACTTTATTGGTGGCAACGGTTTAAAGAGGCAACTGACAACCTAGTTTTAACTATTTATAGCCCATTTATGTTTTCTTGAGGAATAAGATTCGTAACCTAATCTGTAATTATGAATATATGTCTTACATGTAATTCTTCATCACCATTGAAGCAAGTAGCAATGAAAGAATTACTTTCGTTGCAACCCGTGAAGTAGATCACACTAACAGAACCACGTAAATCTATCATGTTCATCTTTGTTATTATTTTTTCAGCATGTTATTTGTGAGGGCGTTTGCAATTTAATCCTAACAAGTGGTATAATAGCTTTAGGCTTGTGATTACTATTCATTCTTTCCGTGTTCTCTTAGGCTCACATCCAAGAAGTCATTGCACATGGAAATACAATTGCGGAAGAGTTGTGATCTACGGATTGGTCGATTGACAATACTAGTTCAACCAACGAGTTTACTTTTGATGGGATTTGAGATCTTATCTTGGATGAAGGCGTTAAACAAAGAAATTCAGGTGAATCATTAATTGAATTAGTGCATGTTGGTAGTGGAAGGAAGACTAATAGAGGTAATGGGAGCAAGAACAGCAAGAGGAGTCAGTCTAAGTCTTGGAATGATGTAACATGTTGGAACTGTAAACATGAAGGACAATTCAAGAATCAATATTCGAATGGGGTAAGAAAGGTTAACACTGTAGAGCAATACATATAGGATGATGCTCTAATCTGTTACGTAGAAAGCAATGTAGATTCTTGGGTAATGAATTCCGAAGCTTCATTTCATGTTATCCATTATGGTGAAACAATAAGGAGTCGTAAAACAAGGAACTTTGAAATGGTTAAGCTGGCACATAATGATATACTTGATATTATGAGCATGTGAAATATTCATTTGATAACTTCGGTCGGCAGTACTTAGTACTATTTGGACTTTGAGAGACGTGAAAGTTATTCCAGGCTTAAATAAAATGCAAGTTTAGTTGAACAATTGGATGACCAAGGGCACGAGGTTAAGTTTGGAAATTGGCAATGGAAAGTTGTTAAACAAAATTTCACGGTAGCTTGTGGACACAAAAGGAGATTGTTATACATGATCAATTTACCATTAGAGGATCAGATTGTTTTAAAGAAAAAAGAAGTCCGGAGAATCTTATCCGTAGAAGAAGGCTTGCTTTGCAATAGAAAAACCTAGAGCCTATGTGAAGATTCAAGGAGAACGAGTTTGGAAGGTTAACCTAGTCACGGGGACATTGCGATAGTGGGAGCATTGGTAATAAGCTAGTTACGACTTCTAGATGAAAGTGGGTTATAAAAACAAGTATTCCGACTGATAAAGTATCTACAAATGAATTATTGCTTATAAAGGAGAGTGTTTATTCTCCGGACATATCAGGATCTAGCACTTCATTACAATGGGAGTCGATAAAGACAAAGGACTGGTCAAAGGCAGTTCTCTGTCATTACCGATGTATTAGAGCTCGAGGGAGCTTCAACAGCCCTTCAGGTTAACTGACGAGAAGACCATTGTAGCCGGAAATAAGGGATATTACAATAGATACAAGTGTTCACAGTTGATGACAATTGTTTATTATCAAGCCTCCAAGTAAATGATTATTAAGTTATTTTTGGAACCTTTATTGGTATTGTGCTTGATTCATAAAAAGACTAAATTAGTTGTAGCAAATTAACGGGGCATGCGACCTAGTTTTAATTATTTCTAGCTTATTTATGTTTTCTTAGGGAATAAACTTTGTAACCTTAATTCGTAGTTATAAATAGATGCCTTGTACATATAAATGAACACAGATCAACACTGATCGTACCACGTAGATCTATCGTATTAATCTTTATTTTTTTTCCTACACATTATTTTCTGTGTGTTTACAACTTGATCTTAAACATGCACGAGATACACCTCCAAAATATAACATGCTTTTAAAAGCAAAACAAAATGTAATATTGAATGGGGAGTAGGGTTGTTCAATAAACGAGCCGAACCACGCCAACATCAACTTGAAGGCTTAATCTCGCACCTATAACAAGACAAGTTGGTCCAATTAGTAATCTTTAATGTCAAGTGGAATTTAAGCTTGACCTCGATGTGTATACTCGAGTCAGCGGGTGGCTCACTATGCTAGCCGGTTTTATTTTTTTTTCTAATTTTACTGATTTTATATATACACACACATATTATAAACGTGTCATATAACAATTTAACAAAAGTCTTAAGTTACGCAAGTTTGTAAAAGAAAAATATAATTCCAAACTACCAACATATAAAACTCTCTTTTACTCAAACTTGACTTCACAGTTTATACGAGCTAAGTAACTAGCTCGAGTCGAATCAACTCGAGCTGTCATACGCGCAAATTTAGTAAATAAACAAAAGTTATAGGATTTAATTATAAGCTCAGGGGATATTTTTGGAATATGTTAAATTTTATTATCCAAAATACAAAAATAATCAATCTTTTTTACACGATAAAGAAGTGACATACTCTAAACTAGGTTAGTATCCCGTATATTACACGGGTTGAATAAATAATTAATTAAATAGTCTTTTTTTACCGGTAATATATTGAATAGTTAGGAATGAAAATTTATGAATTATAAAACGATATATTGAGATAAGACATGATTAAAATTACTTGTGAGTAAGAATTTTAAGTAATAAAACGACGATATTATTTTTTAAACTTTTGCTTTTAATTTTTATTTGTTTTTTCCTAAAAATAGTTATTTTTTAAAACATTTTGTGTTAAAACAATTTAATGAAAATATCATCTTTAAAATTTTCCTTTTATAAATTTGAAATTTAATTACTTTCGTGTTATAAAAATTTCAATTTTATAAAAACATAGGCCTTAAGTTTTTTCGTATTTAAAAAAGTTTGATGTTTTAGAAGAATATCTTATTTTATATAAAGTAAATTTTAGAAATTGAATTTATATAAAGATTTTTTTTAATTATTAAAAAATAATAAAAAATTACATAATCTCATTAATAATTATGGTAGTTATTTAATAGGAGAGAGAAGCGAGAAAATAAGATTTAGAATGTTTAAAATTGTGCCATGTTTCAAATAAAACCCTTTTTTATTAGTATTTATAGATTATAGATTTATAGATATATATTTGCCAGAAGGTATAGCAATATATATTATAAATTACGTTGATGGTGTTTGACTTTTAAGTTTGCATGATCGACTGGAACTCACGGGCAAAAAAGTGATGCACACAACTCATAAATTATGGTTCATAAAACTTGTACTCTGACTCTGAGCTGTACAATATCTATCTACCTCACTAGTTTCCCTTTATTTTGCATCACTTATTTCCCTTATAAATAGCACATGACCTTAAATCAAACACAATACACACTCAAAAATGTCATCAACTACTACTAATAGTACTACCTGTATCCTTCACATTACTTTGATTTGTTTTCTCATCATGTTGTCATCCCAACGCGTAGAATCAGCCGGTCGAGGACTTGCGCATGTTAATGTTATCAAAACGATGCCGTTGGAGCCTAAAGATGATCAGTTTTTTGTGACACGAGAGGGTCTGGTTTCTCATGGGAAAGAAGTGAGTGGTTGTATGCCGAAGGGGCGTAGGCACTCTTCGACTCCTAGCCGATATGCGAACAACCAAGCGTTGTTCCATCCGCTTGGATGCTCTAACGTGGCTAGACCTTGACTCGTGTGTTTGTAACTTGTAAGCACGCGATCAGTATATACAAATACATGTTTGATGAATATTGCTACATGGCTAGAGTACGTTTTAGATTTCTAAGCGTGTTATATTCATATTCTTTGTACTCAGAGTGATTTTTTTATACTTTGGATAGTATCTAATTGCGCACAACAACTATAATCTTGTTTCTCAACCGAAACAAATGATGGTTTCAATAAGGATACTAATTGTTTTTTTGTTATTAATCTTTTTTTATCTTATTATCTTGTAGTTCAGTTGCACCTCTATATTTGAAAAGATGAATCATGATTCATGATTGATCAATATATATATGAAAAACCCTAATTTTTTTCAGCTTCGTGTAACGAAGAATTACGTGAAATTATATACGTATGAGATCCTTAAAAGATAGTATTATAAAATTAAGGTTACATGGTTTGTATATGAATTTTGGGCCAACAACAACAATGAGTGTAGCATGACCCTATTAAATTCACAAACCAGCAGCAGTCTTCTGCAGAATATAGTACAAATTAACATCCACATGATTCATGAAAGACATTTTATGACTCTCTGGTTTTACATCAACAAAAATTGTGACGCATTAACAACACATATTTGTATGAGTTGTGACAATTAATGGCCCGTATATACTTATAGAAAAGCAAAAAACGGTTCTTTAATAAGCTATTTAACAAAAAAAAAAAAGAAAAAAAAAAGAAACTTTAATTTTGCAAAAACCAGACCGGCTACCAGCTGACCACCCTCCTCACCAGTCTGATTTAGTGTATATGCCGCTCTCTGGTTAACTGGCCAGTGCTTGCGGTTCA
>BJCN01103256.1:0-11427 GCA_018326445.1 Flaveria brownii
GTCCGCTCAAATTCCTAGGTTCACCCAATAAATCACAGGGTCAAAACCGTTCTGCAGTTTTAACCACACTTGCCAATCTTGGTGGCAATTTTCTCCATTTGACAAGGTAAACAATGCCATTTCGAGGCAACAGCTCGTGAATTACCCAAAAGAACAAGGTCTCTTGAGATGGCATTTTAGGTTTTACAACCTATTAACTGAAATTTCTAGAGTATGACCATTGTCCAATACCAAAAACTAGATTCCAATGTGGATTCTGATTTCACGTTCAAGATATCAATAGTGTTTATATATAGGGTGTACTGCAGCTAACCCACCACACTACTAACACCTTGATAGTGTACCAGTCCCCAACCGTATCTAATTATCAAATCAACCAACGTCATAGAACATGCCCAAAACAAGGGTTCCTTTGATTGTCAGCGTAAATTTCTAACAGTCTTGAATTGTCTTTTGTCTGTCTGCGATCCAAAGCCCCTAATCGTTCATCCCTTGAATGATTTATAGTCCATTCATCTAATTCTACATATCTTCTGCCCATTACATCGATGATTAGCACTTACTTCTGTTTAGTGCCTCGAATGGTGCTAAAATAATACCCCATGGTAGCTATTGTTATAAGGAAACTTAAATGATAATAGAAGAGTGTCCTAACTACCTCCAGAGTCAATAATACAAAAATTTAATACCACTTGCGGCGTCTTAACAGGTCACACACTCAGTCCGTTAGTCTGAGAGTGATAAGTTGTACACCTGTCCTGATGCATTCCTGGCACCTTCTATAAGCTCTGCCTGAATCATAACATGAAACGATTGTCATAAACAGAGGAAAATCGACATAGGTACTCTATATCCATCCACAGTTTTACTAACATAATTCCTTGCCAACATTGGCATCTAGTAGTCCTCATGAATTTTCAAGGGCTAACTAGGTTTGGTCATGTTTTCCACCATGACTCAATTTAAATCATACACATTGCCAATTATTATCAGCTTCATGGTGAGGTCCACAATCATGTTTTTCCACTTTCGATCCAAATCTCAACTATTGTAATAGGATAGGTTGCCTTCGATGCCTCACTTTAACATTTGAACTAGTCAAACACCTGCACATATAGTCTGCTATGACTTCTTTCATTCTAAGAACCAATACCAGCCCTTACGATCATGCTACCCCTTGTTAGCATCGGGATAAACAAACTACTTAACTTGTGTACTTCGTCCACACTAATGTTTGCACATTCCCCATAGACGAAACCTAAATTCGCTTACTAAAGTACAATACTATATCGTCTTTTGTACAAACTATTTGTTTAGACCTCTTAAAGCCTTATTCTCCATATTCAGACCTCTTATTTTACTCGACTTGAGTGGTGAGACATGGTTTTGACTCTTTCCTTACAACTCATCACGTCCGAACCCACATTTGCCCTTCCGGGTTATACCTGATTACACAGTCACAGTCACTGAACTATTTAGTCCAACATTTTTGTCTCATGTTCAGTTCTTTTTGGTGATAAACATGGTGAAAACTCTTGTGGTCAGTATAGATGACACACCTGGAGAACCTAGCTTGTAGTTTCTCCCTTCCATATTTCCAAGACTGTCTACATATGTACGTTTCTCAGAATTCTCCTATTCTCAAATAAATTAGAACGTCCTCACTAAACACCATGAAAGATTTATTCAGATATGGCATAAACATCTAATCCATCGCGTCCATGAACTCTGCGAGTGCCATTGTTAACCCTATATTCGTAATTAGGAATTTGTAATGTCTACAATGAGCTCCAACGCTTTCTTCGATATCTCATCCACATGTACTCTATGTAGATTATTTTCGAACAGGGATCCATATTCAAAAAGTATGCCGGCACTTGAAGCTATTTGAATGAGTCATTTATTTCTGGGAAAAAATGAAGGTTCTTGCCCGCTAGTTTATTCAGCTTTTAATAGTCCCTCAACATCCCGTACGACCCATCCTTCTTCTCTACAGAAAGCACTAATTCCTCCTGGTGCATGTGGGTCGTATAAAACTCTTACCAAACCACTCTTAAAGTTGATTAGAACTGTTCTACAGCTCCAATGGTCCTACGCGATAAGAAGTCTTAGGTACACACACCGCTTTATGTACCAATTCAATTCAAAGGTCCACCTATTATGAAGTAAACAATCATACCAAACCCTTATGAACACTTCACAGAATTTCCGCACAATAAGTATATCATTTAACTTTTATTCCTTCACCTTCATGCTCAAGATTTTCGTGTTGTCCCTTTCTGATCTCTCGCCATACATGTCAAATGTCTCATCATTCGGCAACAGCATCCCTTGACGATCATTCCATCCCCGTGACCATGTTGAAGCTTTCATGTCCAAATTGTACAGATGTACTCTTAAATGCCTGATTTGCTAATAGCATAGTACAGTCCCATATTACCTCTCTAGTGTTTACAAGTCTATCTTTAGTCCATTAACAACATACATTCCTCGTGACTGGGGTTAAATCCAACTTAGTTACGAAGGTCAAAGTCACTATGCAAGGATCCTCTTGGACCTCGTTGGCATCAATACGGCATGTCCTTCTATGAGTAGGGTTGCCAACTTGCCTTGCCCTGGGTTTGCACAAATTGTAGGCCAAATTTCTGTTGTTTCTCCTTTTATTATTAATTGATCTTCTAGAGCCTTATTTAACCACACAAATGCATTTTGATAATGCTCCTGACTTCCACACTCGTAATGTCAATGTCAAACTCCTTCCGACCCTACCGTATCAATTGACACAACTGGGTTCACAAGTACTTAAAAAAACTCTTCGCTAAACATTCCAATTGCTTGAAATTGAACCACACAGGTCATGACATCATAGTCGGGTGGTGTAGATTGCATTTATTACTCTCCGGACAAGTGCCAACATAGCCCTTCATTGCCAATACGACAACCACGTATCCTTCCATGAATCTGTCCTTCTAGTCTAATCTAACGTCGGCTAGCTTGCTCAATTCTTTAACATCCTTCTACGTCTCATTAGTTTTCTCAAGTGTCTAATATGAACCATCTCATCAACTAAAATGCAAGTCTTCAGTATTGCATTGTAACACCCGGTTATTTTCTTTTAAAGCCAAAGAAAGAAGAAGAAGAAAGAAAAAGAAAGAAAAGAAATAAAGCCCAAAGTCGAGGGACCAAACTTGCCTAAATGGGAGAAGGTTTGGAAGAGTGGGGGGGATTAAGAGGGGATAACAGCCCACACCCTCCCCCACACTCACAAAATTCAGCCAAGAGAGAAGAGAGGGAGAAAAAGGGGTTTCAAGCTTCGGTTTTCTTGGTTTCGAGGTCAAAAGTTGAGGTGTGGAGGGTTAGATTGAAGCTCTACTCGACGGTGTTGTTTGGGTGAGTTCTAGGACCCCTCTTTTACATGTTTTCAACTGATTTGGGGCTAGAACACATAGTAAAACCCATTTTGAAGTGTGTGTTTTGAACCCGTGTGTGGGTGTTTGTGTGTGATTCAAATGGGTTTTGATTCCAAACTTGTGTGTGCTTGAATGGTGTTGCGGTATGTGTTTCTAAGGTTCAGGATGGTTTAATCGAGCTTAGAACAGGTTTGGAAGGGCTTGGAGACCGAAAATATCAGATTAGGTTCGGGATGAACTGCATTCTGCACACAGCTAGGGCTATGCGACTGGAAGTCATGCGACCGAAAGGAACGCGACTGAGGTCCATACGCATGTGAGTCGTGCGACTGAGGGTCATTTGCATGGGAGTCATGCGACCGAGGTTCATCCGCATTAGTGTCCATTTGAATAGGGTCCAATCGCTTGATGTTCATTCACCTATGTGTTCAGTCGCCTGGGAGGCCATGCGACTGAAGGGTGTCCATACGCCCAAATAGAGCTCGGGTGCCCGAGAGAATATAGTTTAACCTTCTGTCTTTCGGGGAGATGTGTAGAGGTAAGCTTTGACTTTGGAGGTTCCCGGGGGTTCCTATAAGTTGGCTTCCGAGGTCATAGATGATATGTTGGGTATGTATGATGTATGATTGATGCTCATGCATGATGATGACGTGTGATTGATGATGATTATGTATGATTGTATGATATGCTCCCTATTACGTATGATTACGTGACTTTCGTGGTGTGATTATGATAATGACTGTAAAGTATTATCTTAATGAAGTGAAAGACCTAAGATAATAAAAGTGGAACATAATAAACGAACGAATGAAAGTCTTGTAATCAAATGAAAGGAGGCTTACAACTCTTTGTGAGTTGATGGCTCAACTGTGGGTTATAACATGCGATTTTAACCCATGAGGGTTCACACATAGGGGGACCAGTCTAGGTGACTGAACCCATAGTAAGAACGAGATCCTTATCATTCTACCCCGGGCTTTATGCCAATTAAAAATGAGGCTTCGTGCCCGGAATGGCGGTTTCAGAACGCGATGGGGGAAAAGCATGACAGGATCTAGAATTAGTACGAAACGAGCGAGGTGATAAAGTATGAAACGAACGAAGAGACAAAGCATGAAATTAACGTTAACAAAATTAATAAAGTACGAAACAGGATCCTTGTCATTCAACCTTAGAAATCATGGTTGCATGCCATGAGGAGGGTAAAGCTTGACAGGATCTAGATGGAAGTGAAAAATAATAAACGATGTACGAAAAGTGCGACAAGTACGAAATGTGAGAAATGTACGAAACGAACGATGATGAAGATAACAACTATTACCTTGATGTACGTATGATGTGTGATCACGTGCGATAGTAAAGAAAATATTTTAACGAATGAAAGGTAATATAATGTTTTATAAAACTAGAGCTCACTCAGCAACGCTGACTTTTTACGTGTTTCCAGTTGGCAGGTAATGTTGCTGAGGATGGCACGGGGCGGCTACTCGGCTCATTTTTGGATGGCATTCTTTTGTATAATTTTTTTGCATTGTAATACGATCGAATGATATTTTGTAATGGACGATGTATTATTTTGCAAAAGTGTTTATTTAAAGGAAATGAAATGTTTGTTTAAAGTGTTTCTGCTGCATGATTTTAGTAAGGTTATTATAATTATATGTTTTAAGTGCGATGATTGACCAGCTGTAAGCGTCCCGGAAACGGAGCCTTACAAATACTTCATGTATGTTGAGATTGTAGATACTTTGATAGATGTTGGAGTTAAACTTGAGAATAGAGACATCGTGAGGAAGTTCATATTCTCTCTTCCCAGACAATGGACACATTATTGTGTGGCCATTAAGAGAACTGAAAACCTCTCTACTTTTACTCTCATAGAGCTATACGGTATCCTGAGCGGTTACCAGATGGACATGAACATGCAAAATCCATCTACCAATTCTTCCAACAATCAACAAAGTTCTGCCCTTCATGTGATTGAAAGGGATAGCAGAGAACCACAATATCATCTCATCTGCTTCCCTGACAACTCATAAAAAGGTCCTTGCATCACCTTCCCGGAGATACCAATGGAGAGCTACACTCAAGGAAGCCCATACAAAGAACTAAACTCTTCTCAAGCCTTTGTGTCTTCAGATAAAAGTTGTGGCAACTTTCTCCTGACTCTTGAAGAATTGGTCTCTATCCATCCAGATAACCTAGAGTATATGGAGATAGTTGTAACAAGAAGGAAAAGACCCGGATAATATCAGCTACTTTGGGAGAATACCCCATCATGGGTCTAAAACGTGTCCGATAGGGGAAGGTATCCGGCCCCTTATAAAGAGAATTTCATTCCCTTTCATAACCGATGTGGGATGTTACATCCTCCCCCACTTGGGAGACCAGCGTCCTCGCTGGCACACCGGCCCGACCCTGGCTCCGATACCAATTGTAACAAGCAGGAAACCACTCGAATATGGTCCGCTACTTAGGGAGAATGCCCCCATCACGGGTTTAAAACGTGTCAGATAGGGAAAGTTGTCCAACTCCTTATAAAGAGACTTTCATTCCCCTTCCCAACCAATATGGGATGTTACAATAGTCCAGTAGATGGCTCGTCTCACTTATAGAGACAAGAAGTTCTACAAAAGAACAAGAAGAAAGTTTCCTAACAATGAAACAAGTGGAAAGTCTGGGCTGGATAAAAGAAAAGTAAAGTGTTACAATTGTAGCCAAATGGACCACTTTGCTAGGGAGTGTAAGACACCAAGGATAAATAGTGGCCAAATATAATACAGACCAAACTACATTGATGCAACTCATAGAACTAAGAAGCCCAGCCAACCAAAGTAACAAACTGTTGTTGATGTTAGAGAAGGAGGCTTTGACTGGAGTTTTTAGGTAGAGGATGTATCTCCAAACCAAGCACTAATGGTAGACTATTATAACAAGCAAGAAAGCGCACCGGATATTATCCACTACTTGTGGAGAATACCCCCATCATAGGTTTAAAACGTGTTCGATAGGGGAATGTATCCATCCCTTTATAAAGAGACTTTCGTTTCCCTTCCCAACCGATGTGGGATGTTACATCCTCCCTCACTTGGGAGACCAGTGTCCTCGCTGGCACACCGTCCCACCCCTGGCTCTGATGCCAACTGTAACAAGCAGGAAACCGCAAAAGATATTGTTTGCTACTTGGGGAGAATACTGCCATCACGGGTTTAAAACGCGTCCGATAGGGGAAGGTATCCAGCCTCTTATAAAGAGACTTTTGTTTCCCTTCCCAATCGATGTAGGATGTTACAACCATGATGAAGCCAATATATTGGAACATCTTTGTACTCCTGAATGCATTGCTAAAGTAAACATGTATTGGTCCTATAACTTGAAAGTTAGATCTGATCTTGAATTTTTAAATATTTTAAAAGCTTATTTTAAAAGAGCAGAAAATGACTATAAACTTAAAATAGAAGATCTAGATAAAACAATTTCTACTCTTAAACATGAGCACACAAATTATAGGGCTCAAATCAAAGATCTTATTACTAAGTTAACCGAATGCCAGGCTAAGCTTGTGATCAGCAAAGCCAGGGCAGAAATATGTGTTCTTGAAGAGGAAACCTTCAAGAACATCATATCCTTATCCTTGCATACAAAGATTTATTTTTAGAATAGGCGGGGACTGTGATCAAGTGAGATAGCTTCTCCACACACATTATTATTGTCAAATCTAGAGCTACTGAAGATGAGCTGCCTCTCATTGATCCTATGCAAGTCGGCTTTTAGAAAAAAGAAAGATGATAGAGGGCTTGTCATCAAGAATAAGGTAAGACAGGTAGCTTAAGGATACACTCAAGGAGAAGGTATTGACTACACAGATGTTTTTACTCCTGTAGCAAGACTTGAAGCTGTAAGCATATTCCTTGCTTTTGCTGTATCCAAGGATTTCAAGATCTATCAACTTGATGTCAAGTATAAAGTTTATATGGGTAATAGATGAGGAAGTGTATGTCAAGCAAGCACCCGGCTTTGCAGACCCAGATCATCCTGATTATATTTGCAAACTTGGCTATTTATAGGCTGCATCAAGCTCTAAGAAAGTGGTATGAGATATTTTCACACTACCTAATTCAACATGGTTACATGAGAGATACTATTGACAACACACTCTTCATCAAAGAACAGGAAATGACTTGATGTTGGTTCAAGTTTATGTAGATAATATCATCTTTGGGTCAACTAATAAAAGACTCTACAAAGAGTTTGAAAGGCTGATGAAGAGTAGATTTGAAATGAGTGCCATCAAGAAACTCAATTTCTTTCTAGGAATTCTATTGAAGCAGGTTAACAATGGCATATTCATAAACCAATCAAAGTATGCAAGACATACTAACCGTCTGACTGACTGCAAGGTTACTAAGACTCCCATAGCTAGAAACCACTCCTTAGAACCTGATCTTGAGAGGGACTATGTTGATGAACACCTTTACAGGGCTATGATTGGGTCTCTTATATATCTTACAACTAGAAGTCCTGATATCATGTTTGCCACAAGCATATGTGCAAGATATCAAGCCAACCCCAAGATATCATATCTAGTTGATGCCAAGAGGATTCTTAGATACCTCAAAGAAGCTCCTAAACTGAGCCTTGTTATCTAAAGAATTTTGACTTCAATCTGTATGCATATACAGATAGTGACTATGGTGGCTGCAACAAGACTACAAAGTCTACATCAGGGGGATGTCAATTCCTTGGTGGAAGGATAGACTCATGAGAATGCAAGAAACAATCCTGTGAATCTGCATCAACTGCTGAAGGTAAATACATTGTTGTTGTAAGCTGTTGTGCTTAAGTGATTTGGATTCCAAATCAGATGCTAGACTATGGATTCAACTTCAAGAAGACTCCTATCCATATAGACAACAACATTACTATCTCCATCATAGAGAATCCAATGCAACACTCAAAGACAAAGCAAATCAACATCATGTATCATTTGATCAGAGATAACTTTGAAAAGGAATTGATAAAACTGAACAGTATGTTGATCTGTTCACAAAAAGCTTTTGATGAATAGAGATTTAAGTATCTTGTATGAGCTATTGGATGATTAACTTTGAGTAGATTTTCTTAAATTAATTTCAAAATTCTTTTTTCAAATACGCGTGTCTTAAAAGTTGTCTAATTTATCACTCATATAAGCCCTGTTTACATGGAAGAAAATTTTTCAAAGAAAATATTCCTTGAAATTTTAAGAATTATGGACAGATTTTCTTTCGTAAGACATAAAATTGACTTCGGAAGAAAATTATGTCTTCAAAACTCATAACTACTTACTAAGGGATTTAGTCTTGGAAGAAATTCTAATATATATTTCGAAGCTTAAATCTGCTTTTAAGTACTTATATGTTTTGAAGGACAAAAATCTTCCGAAAGAAATTAAGTCTCGGAAGTTTTATTCTTTTCTTGAGTAAAACTTCTGAAATTTAATATCTTCCAAAACCAAATCTGTCTCGGAAGTAAAATTACTCTAAGTATATTTTCTTTGGAAGTAATTGTTTCAAAACTAATGAATATCTTCCGAAGTCAATTTTGTTTCGGTAGCTTTCTTTAAAACTTCTTAAGGGAGATTACTCTCGGAAGATTTTTAACTTCTAAGATAACTATATTTTTGGGCACTTTTTTAGAGGTAGGAAAGACATCCAGATTTTAAAGTTTATCCTTTTACAATAAGTTTGTCTCACATACAAGCTTGTAAATAGCCTTTACAATGCCTCATTCTTCTTCTCTTCATCTGAAATCTTCTAGCCCTAAATCACCCATAAACTCTTGCTGTTATTCCACTCTCTTTCACAAAAAGCTTTAGAAAATGGCCAACCCTAACCCTAAAACCAGCCACCCTTTGTAATGCACCTACACATGCAACACAACCAGGCTGCTCTGTTGTCGGCTGAGAAAGATCATGGTTTCTCATATATTTGCCGCTTTCTTTCTCACTCATCATACCTCACCGCTCTCATCATAGATCCTCCACTATATGAAGATTAACTGCTAGAATTCTAGAGGACCTGCCAAGAGTTTATCTTGGATGTTGAGAAGACAATATCTGCATTAGTGTAGGGGAAAACGGTGTTCATTACTCCAGCCACCATCAACCAACATCTCAGGTTAGATTATCAAGAAGGTGAGCTGTCCTTTTCGAAAGAGGCAGTCAACGGGTTATTCTAGTTGATGGGCTATGAAGGTGACTTCTCCCTGAAGACCCTCAGGAAAGGAAATGTCTCCTCTCAATGGAAGTACCCACTTCATGTGTAATCCACTCCTTATCTAAGAAACATGAAGGTTGGGATCAAGTTCCTGAATACCTCTCCTATATAGTCCATTGAATGATGCAAGGGATCAAGTTTAGGGATTCATAATTTGTATATACAAATTTGCTTGCTAACTTAGATTCCTTAGAATCTTACATGTTCCCTAGATATGTCCAGCGTATTCTCAACTATAAACTGGGCTCATAGTTGAGGAAAACATGTAATGTTCTTAATTTAGGACAGATAAAGCCCGACATCTTCAAGATAATAAGAAAAACCACTGTTGGCTTTTTCGGAGTAGAAACAACCCTTGTCCTAAAAATGTTATAGCTCCCTACTCAAGGTGACAACTTGGCAATACTAGCCAATGTTAAACCCACACATTCTTCATCTTCAACACCCCTGTAGCCAGAAATAGCCATAACCTATTAGAGAAAATCCAAACAAACCCCTTCTTAGTCTATTTAGATTAAGCATGCCCTTTTATACTCACCTATGTAAGAGGAAGCGGAATTAAGAACTCATACTTCCCCTGAGAAGCAGACCACTCCCATTCCTTCAATGATTAGTGCTAACGTTTCTCATGCTCAGCCTGATGAGCTCATTACCATAGCCTCAAGCTTTCATCTTAAGTCTTAAACTCAGATGAAAAACCTTCAGGGGACAACTACCATCCCCAGCCTTTGGGCCTCAATCAACCAATCCTTGACCTATAATTCTATGATAATAAGGATATGAGATTTAGTTAGTACCATGAGTCTCTCTTGTCCTCCTTTGCTCAAGGAGAGATGAGTGCTTTTGCTACTCCTATATCTAGCCCACATCATTCAGGTGGACCTTTCTGAACAAGTTAAGGAGGTCCATGTAGAAGAGGCTCTCACTTTGCAAGTGATTACATCTCTAAGACCTCCACCAGGGCAACCTAGCTACTTGGCACTTCTTATGAAACTATTATTGAGCTTGGGAAATCAAGAGACTAGGAAACAATATTTGGCGGTGAGAGAGATGACTTTGTTCATGTACTCTTATCCCCGTATGATTGTTTTGATGAATATGATGGGAGTATGCAATTAAAGGTGCAAAAACTGACAAAAGCATGCACTTTTTTGGTCTTTACGGTTAGTCACCTAGAATCACAGGTGGCTAGCTTATAAAGGCAGGTCCTTAATGAATAACTTAAGATCACTGATCTCAAGGGCAAGTTAACTGATAGGCCTACCAAGTGTGCGCAACCAAGTCCACAAGAACCTGTGGATGTGGTGTATTTAACCTCCAGCTTACCTGTACAAGTAGGTTATGCTACCAAAAAGGAGGAGAAAATCACCACTACCATAAAACTTAGGAGCAGTGCCCAGAGTAGGGACATTGAGGACTCACCACATCACTTGCAATTTTCAAGACTTAACAACCTCCCCAGGGCCATATTAATATGGATACCATTGTTCAAAGTCGATTTGAGAATGGTGTACCAAGAGCTATGTCACCTCCATCCCACCTTGCTGACAATCCAATAGTAGAATGGAGGTATGACAATGGTAGAAGAGCCCTGGTGCTTTCTAGATATTAGAGTCAACAAGAAGTGTTCAGTTTCTATACCTTGAGATTCTATGAAAGCTTTCCTCTGGTTGACCTACCACTTGCCAACCCAAGCCAAAACAGACAAGCTGATAGGTTAGCTGAGAGGATTCAACTTAGGGTGTCTAAGGAGTTCAAGA
>BJCN01103389.1:874-16325 GCA_018326445.1 Flaveria brownii
TTTTTTTTTTTTTGTTAGTGACACCTTATAAGCGTTTTCTGAATTGGTTATGAAATAAAGTAACGTTGGGGACGCGTATTTACGTCTCTAAATATATAGTCATGAAAGAAGGTTTACGAAGCAATGCAGTTTTCAATATTATTTTTGTCATTTGAGCAAAAGCAGAATGCAGTAGAGGGGTTGTAAAATATATTTGAGCTCTGGTAGCCACCAATATCATTGTTAGATGTCTTGGTTAACATTTTTTGTATTATTGCTGAATATCGTAACATCTTTGTATTAATTTGACTCATCTAATTTAAGTAATTCTTTGCGTAAAGCATCATATTATATTGATATTAAAATATAATAAGTAGTGTCTAATAATATTTGCCTTACAATCTATTTTCTATTACAAAACTGGAGCAACAAGCATTCAAAAGTTTGGACGAGTCTTTTTAAAACCCTGACATGTCTAAGAGGTTGTCATTCCATGTAGTTACCATAAGAGTTCATTTAATACGAACTAGCATATTCTAGTGACAAAAAATGTATGTTCTTTATTTATAAGGCGGTGGGTTCAAGCCAACGACAAATGACAATTAATTATAGAGTAATATGATCCTTCTTTGTAGCATAATCATGTCTACAAATCACAGGGCTATTCTTTTAATTCTTTGCGTAAAGGCTGATTATAGTTTGACTTCAAGATTTTGAATTTACTTTTAATAGGCGGTTAAAACACCATCATTGATAACTCTATGAGCGGGGAAAACATTCATTAACAACTTAGTTGCTGTTGATGCAGTTACCCCAGATCACCCAAATGGTCACTAATATACACTTACTACTGATAGCTTACTTGTTGCTACTAGCAGTTACATTGATAGATCAAGTTGATGCCAATGACAATTACTACAAATGATGTTTGATGCATTTAACGCCCTTCATGGGGAATTTCAACATAGGTTTGAGATATCTTACTTTAAAATTTTAAATGAAATTGAATCCATCTATAGCGCTAACTAGAGATGACGCTCTTTGAAGATAATGCCTCATATGGACCGTAGTGTTGAAATGATTCTAATTCTTGAGCTTATTGGAATCCTTGAATTCGACCAACGAGATCAATCTTTTACAATGGTGTATTGTACTCTCACAACCAAGTCATAATCATAAGAACTGTTATGCAAAAGAATTCTGAAGTGTCATAACTAGATAGGCTTGCGCTACACCTAAGGCTAGCAAGTTGCCCCGCCTCATAGTCAATATTATCCTCTCATGCCCCAAGATAGTGAGTTTGAATGCTTGTTAGGTCTTTTTCTTGCTCTCTCACTAGGCAAATTCTCAAGTTATCTAATGTAACTTTCTATCAACCATGCAAATCTAGTACAACTTCTTATAACTTTTCACAAGGTAGTCGAAGATATTTCTAATAAAAAGACTTCCTTTGATAAAATTTCAAGACTCTACAGTCTACCCCCATAACCCCACCTGGTCCATACCCCTTAAAACAGAAGTGTTTAAGTACCTCATAGCTCATATCAAAATTTATTTTTAGTTCTTTTAGTTGTGAGTTAATCCCAATTAAAAGTGTTTTCCATGACGATAAAATCAGCAAATCCTTTTAAAAGCCCATTCCAGAATCTTGATACAACTTCATTCGATAACAACATTAACAAAATCTAGCCAACTCAATGTCTCACTGATCAAATGAGCCAACAATAAGCTCACATCTGACATGGCAATTAAAGAAGAGACTAAGAACAAAGAAACAGTCTATTTGAGACATGCGCAACCAATTCCCAAAACACAATTGCATTATAACTTCAAGGAAAGAAATATAAGCATAAGAATCCATCATATAGAAAACAGTAAATGTTATAGCTTCAAGAAAAATGTAGATAGTAGAATTCAAACAAAAGATAACAAGGATCAATAACTAAACTCTCACTGATGTTTCAAAAAGGATAGATTTGGTTAATCAATCTTCATCATCAATGATCTTTGTGCCAAGCCCCTTGAGCCCTTCTGCTGGGATCTCTGCAACCGTTACAAGCGAGTAAAGCTCTTCCTTAGCATCCTCATCATCATTCCTCTTCCTGGCAATCCTAACACGCACTCTCCTTGGGACGCTTCTGATCCCTCGGCTCCATACGTACTTGTTTAGCTTCACATCAACTCTCACATCTGTTGTTCCCATGGCCTTCTGTGCAAACTTCTTGATCTCCTTAATAGCCTTTGGGGCCTTCTTCTTGAATGTGCTGCCAAAATGAACAAAGATGGAAACTTTAAAAGTCCATTACAGATGCAAAAGGATCAAAATGTAAGTCATTAATTATACTTGTGTCAAGTTAATAACATATGAAAATTCTTGATTCTTGAACACCATGCAAATGGGACACAAACTAATAACAGCTGCAAATCAACTAAAAAGATAACACCCAATTCCATTCTATAGAACTAAGAACAAACAGAAACACAATTTGATCAAAGAAGAGCTTGCAACACAATTAAACACAAAAAATGGAATGAAAGACACATTGATGATACAATCAAAAAGTATAAAACATGTGTTACCATCCATGGAGACGCTTGTGGAGGTTGACGGTGTACTCTCTGGTGACAACCTCTTCTTTTCTTCCTTTGGTTTTCTCCACCATTGTTGTACTCTCGTAACTACACCTTACCTGAATCCACCCGAATAACAATGAACAATATCAGTTCAATTTCATTCCAAAAGCATTGTAAACTTTTCAAACACAAAACTAACAAAGATTTCGATTGTTTGCAGATATGTTACAGCATCAATTCACGTAATATGTAGCGTATTTGTAAGTTACAGATTACAAAGAGACAGAGAGAATGAACCTTTGATTTGGGAGTTCGAGTAGAGAAGATGAAAACAGAGGCAACGAAATGATGAGATGGGGGAATAAAAACCCTAATTAGAAGACGCTAGGGTTTGATTGTATTTTGGGCTTAAATCAAAAGCTATTGGGTCAAAAAGAAAAAGGCTAACGGCCCAAGGCCCCAAACAAACGAAGTCAAAACTCCATACGTGACGTATGGTAATACTATGGTAAAATGGTTCATGTAGCCTTTTTTTAAGTCTAAATAAACTTAATAATAATAATAATAAAGTTTAATAATAATAATAATAATAAAGGAAAGTTGATAGATGATAATGCAAGGTTACAGGAACACCACCACCTAAGTTCCTCTAATAATATTTGATGTTACGATACGCGCATGTACGGGGCATTGTATATTGGTATGTTACATTTTACGGTCGTATAGGGCACCCAACACAATTGTAGGCATCCGTGTATGGTCGTTAAAACATGCTACACGCCTTCATAGCATGTGATTGATGGATTGATATGATGAGTTCTAGGGGTGTGCGTATAGTGAAACATCCTTTTTATTTATGTAGAGTTAATGATTTATGGTTTAAGATTTTGAGTTTAGGTTCGGGTTTGTTTCATAAGGAGGTGGTATTGATTAAATAATGAACACCTGAGACTGCATGAACCATGAGTTTCAAGTGCTTCATGTTTGCATGTAAGGTTGTTCATTTTACATGTCTTGCACCGTTTTACACTCGTGGCTGAATATATGATGTTAAAACATGAATCGTATGCCTAATGAATTTATAGCTGTGTATAATGAATCTGATCAATAGGCACGAATCATCACCCTCACACGTCATCATAACAGTGTGTCGCCAGTGTAAGTCTACATGAACCATGATGCATTGATGGCCTAAGGAGGGGGAAACACATCCCAATCTTTGCATTGATGAGTTAGACTTAAAAGAGTGGGATCGACATACTACAACAATAATCAATATAGTGCAACAAAGACATCTAGTTACTAACATTTAGAAGCAATCAGACCACATTGCTTTTGTAGTCATGACAATAAATATAGTTAACAAATATTAAATAATCAAATCAGCAAACACTTAGCTTTGACTATCAGGATTTAAATATCTCTTAGTACCAAGGGGATTGTTACAATAAATATGAGAACATTCTTTTTTCATGAATCTAGTGACGTGATTGCCTCTATGAGGGTGCCAGACATTGCTATGTATCTTGTATCTATTTTCCATATGGCATATTACCAGTCAAAAATTCTAGTGTCGCGCTAGTACTTAAGCCTGACTCTATGATTTCGATGAAGTTCGAGAATATCGCCAGATGCAGAAAGCCAAAACTATCAGACCAGCGAATCCAAATTGAACCTGCAACCGCAAAATGAAAGGTTTGTCAATGAAGTTAGACAATGGGGCCATAAATTAGCCTGTCAAGTGGCATTTTTAATAGTTTAGGCTCATGACCATGTTAACCCAACATACTTAGCATTTTTAATAGTTTAGGCTCATGACCATGTTAACCCAACATACTTAGCTTTCCTTATTCCTTACAAAAAGTATTTTGTTAGATAATTTACTTCAGATGTGTGTCAAACTATATTTCCTTTCATTTTGGAAGGACTGGGATGAGTAATAATTGCATTGTAGAAAGATCTTTCTTCAATATCGCAAACATCCCACTTGGAGGGTAGGGAATCAAAAGATTGGGTAAATGGGTTATCTTTAGAGTGGGTCCGACCGTCCGATGTCAGGTTAGGCTGACCCTGTCTATTTATTATTTTTGTTAAGTAATTAATGTGTTAAACATAAAAAAAGCTATATTATAACACTAATGGTAAAACAAACTAGGAAGTTGTATGCATTAAAAATACACGCCAAATAACTTTTGACCTATTCTTTTAGCTAATTTTATCTTTTCATTATTGCCCATTTTCCCATTAGACATTAAAAATAACCTGGAATCAACTCATTCCAGGTATATAGATTATAGATGAAAAAAAAGACAAGACTGCATATTAATTTTACCCATGGTCGTAGGAAAATTTAGTCAGCAGACATAAAATAGCACGGTAACATTTTATCACTGACCTTTGCATTGGTCGCTATTGACTTTAGGAATTGAAGACGAGAATCCTGAGGCATCAAAATTACTACTGTGTATTGTCTTTTGCAAGGGAAAGGTAGAATCTTCTGCAGTGCTTGCTGAGCTGTCGACGGTGTTAAAATTTTCCTAACCTCTGTGCGACTGTCATCTTGAACCTGCATAAAAGAATCACTACTTATAACTATAAAGTCTTGATACCAGAGTCTACAAAATCTTGATTTCAAACTAGTCAAATTAGGCTGGAACTCGTATAAAAGAATAGTATGCCACAGACACTCAGATATAGAATGGAAGCTTTTATGTCAGATTTTAATGTAAACAGTTGAAGCTGTAATATGCAATATCTTTCTGGAATTTGTAAGCAAAAATCCATTCAATATATGACACGCAGAAAACGTTTTTCACTACCAAGTACTACCCAGGCAACCAGACTTAAAACTAAATATATAAACTGTAAGCAAATTCATAGTAAATTAAGCATTCAAGTGTCAACTGTAAATTGCAACGATTTAAGTGTTGGTGTTCGCCACTTTCTAGGCTTGCCTTTAGTTTTAGATGTGCTTTGTAGTTAAAGTCAGCCTGCTAGGAACTCTTAGGACCTTCTATTTTTTATATCTTCTACTACTATTTCTACTAGGATACTTGCTTTTATTATATTCTGGTATGTTTTCTGTACTTCCTTTGCTTTCCTTATAAAGGGGAGAAAAGGAGGTTTTCGTGAGCCCTCATCTAACCCTCCCCAGACCCTACTATTCAGTAGGATTTTGCTGGGTGTGTTAGTTTGTTTGTTTGATTTCATCTAATCATTAAATTTCAAAATGATAATCTATTCATTTTTAGCAAGCAATGAACTTGTGGAACATTCCAGGAATATAAACACAGGCTTATTCTAAACTTAGATAAACAAGGGAAGGGGGGAGGAATTATATTTGAAGCACCACATAAGCAACAAGGAAAAAACATTAAACAGTATGAACACAGAAACTCACGGCGAAAGAAGCGCCAACATCCCCCGAATAGATCCTAGATTGATAACTGTGCAATATCCGATCAAGCCACCAATAATTCTCCTGAACAAGCATATTATGAGCACCATATATTCAGTTTTCACAACCAAAACAAACAAACAAACAAACAAACCCAGTATGTCCCACTCAAGAGCAGGGTCTGGGAGGGGTAGGTGGTGGCAAGTCTTTCCTCTATCTAGATAGGTAGAGAGACCGCTTCCAAAGAGACCCCTGGCTCGATAGCAAATGCAGTAACGCTAACGAATAAACATATAATCAAACAGACGATATGTGGTATATGGTATATGTTATATGGTACAGCACACATCAGACGACAAATATTAAAATATCACCAAAAGGAAGTAAAAATGAACAAGCATGTATCAGGGAAGCAACAAGTTTCCCCTAAAAAGGTCCAAGCGTATTACATACACATCAGGCCCCGTTACAGGAAAGTAATTTTCTGTAGTCAAGTAAACAAGCAAAAGTTCTTGAATCCATGACCACTTAGGTTGAAGTTAATATAGCAAACCTTATTTGCTGTTTTCTTTTTTTTTAAAGGTAAATGTACGACCCAGCTTCGGAGGATAGGTGTTATCTTAATCGGGCCCACCTATCCATTTCATAGGACCGCACCCCCAACCCCCTCGGGAGGAAACCCACAACTGGGAAAAACCCCTGGCTCAACCCTGACTCCATGAGCATTCTTTTTTTAAATTGTGCAAATATATAATATGTTAAACATGACTATAGAGTATAAAACCATATTTTTATATAAACCTAAACATTTTACAATAAAGCAATTTAGAAAGTTTTATGCATTTTAATACATTTCAGATGACTTCCAATCTGTTTGACCTGCTACGCCCATTTCCTTTTCGGTTAATCTCTTAACTTAATCCATTTGACCCATAAATATAAAACATAACCCATCTCGACTCATTTGTATATAAATGGTGGGTTAACATTGACACAATTACTACTAGTAACCTAGTTTTTCATCTTCTTGCTTTCCCTTTGATCTGCTTTTAAAAGGAAAATATATAGACAAAATCGTCCATCTGCAGGCAGAGGCTAGTTTCACTCTTAAGATGAAAAAGACTTTCTATTTTTAAATTACTATGGATTTTCCTGAAGATGGAAAACATCGAGTTTGCTTGTGGTTTTGTTAAGTTTAGTGTGAATGTTATTAAGTCACAATTTTCTCATCTAACACCCATAAAGTAACAAAATTTGATATCTCCTATCCAAGTCAACGATATGTTCAGTTGACCAATAAATAAGTCTGCCCTTTCTTCTTGTGGAATGGAGATAGTATTAGTACCAATTTGAATTAAATTCACCTGTAATCCATTCTCGTGGGCTCGCTGTTCAATTTCAAGCACTGTAGAAATATCTGCATCTGAGGGCCCTTCCTCTTGAAGACGTAGTATCTCATCTAAAGAAAGATCAACCTGCAGAAAAAGTTACAGTACACTCAAAAGAATTCGCAACGATTTTTACAACCGAGATGTCAACAAACATACCAGTGCTAGAGCGACACCTGGATCACAAGAAAAGTTCACACTAATATCACCACGAGCATTACCAACACGTGAAGGTTTGTTACCACCAAGAAATACAGAAACGCCAGCTGAGTAGATCTGGTAGCCAGACATCATTATAAATTAACATAAGAAATTAATTAACTAGGACAAAGAATTTTACAATTGAAACAAAGAGACAAACCTGTCCATGTTTGAAACGGAGAATCTGAATTATTTTTGCTTCTAAAAGCTTGCTCAAAAACCCAATGAAGTGAACATCCTCCATCTATCATGGAAAGTGATCTCACAACATTCACCAAGAGAGATCACAATTAGAGTTGGAAAAGTGGTGGGCCAAGGGTCGGGTAACTGGTCAAAACATGTAAGTTTGGAATGGAACAGTTAGGTTGTGTTGGCCAACAACACATTTTTGTCCAAATTCTGAATTTTTTTCATATATTTAGTATGTTAATTGTCAAATACGATTACAAAATTGCTTAATTTTAACAAGAATATAATTTAATGAATAAAATGTTGTAAAACTTTTATGCATTAAAAATACACTTTGGTCTTCTTTCAACTTGGTTGACCCGTTTTCTTTTAAGCTTTTCTTTAATCGTACCCGTTTGGCCCATTAGAGATAACAAAATAACCCGAATAGACCCGTTAAAAAATGAATGGGTCAAACAACCACTTTTATTCTGTTGTTCTCAAGAACATGGATTCCAATAAAGGATCAACAAGGCAAGTACCATTTTTTCATTCTTTAACTCGACAGGGAAGCATAACTGGACAGAACATTGTGCTTCCACCATGGGGCTACGAACAACTTCTCTACAAGCAAAACCATAAATTAAATTAACATTTCACTGTTACTAAAGAAGAAAGGTTGCGAATGTGTTTCATCTAAGAGAATAAAAAAAGCTCAAAACAGACCGTACAGACCTAATTATGGTAGTGGGGAAAGTAAATGGCAAGCCTTTGAGATCATCACGGTTGTAGTTTAAAATCGGTTCAGATGGTCTTGGAATTCCACCCTGCATTGGAAGTCCAGAAAACATTTCATATAATCCTGTTTCCAAGTTCTACGTCAAAAGTAGAATAAAAATGCTATTCAACTCACCAAATATTGTAATATCAAGGGCCTTGCAATAGCAGGATCAATATTCCCAACGATCACTACAGTGAAAGTAGAAGGGTCCTTGAAACATTTGTTGAAATATTCACATGCTTTAAATGGATCAACTTTTCGAAGGTCACTAATTCTTGTTGGCTGTGTGAAAAGAATGAACCACTAAGTGTACTAAACAAGCCAAAACTTTAAAAACAATTAGACCTACCCTGAAAAAGTAGGAGTTCCCATAATTAAGCTCCCTCACACGATTTGCAAATACTGTATATGGGTCTCTTTCCTGAGCATTAATAGACTCTTCTGACATTTGCATCACAATCTTAATGTCCTCTTCCCCTGGTACCACTTCTGTTGCAAAGAGTTGGTAGACCAACTAGCAAGAAAGAGAAAATTAAAGGTTATCAGGAATATTTAAAATATTAGCCAAAAATGTTAGTGAAGTAATAATGATAACAAACAAACAATATACTGGAGTCGAAAAAGGGTTTAAATTAGATGATATATGTACTTAATGCAACTAAAACAGTCCAATCCACTTTTCAATTCTAACAATCACTAAATTACTGCAATTATTATTGGCAGAAATTTTAAATCCCATGCCTTCATTTTCCTTTTTATATTTGCAAGCCCTTTATGATACAAAATGATGATCTTAGTACTCAAAGAGAATAACTTGTTAGTAGCAGATGTGGTTATTATAACAAACCTGCAAAGCAGTTTCCAAGTCTGTTGGTGAACAATCACCATAGAAAGTACGCATGTATGCTCCAAGCTTTGTACCAATTTCAGCTCTCTTACCAGCAAGCATATCCAGCAACATTGATGGTCTAAAACCAAACACGCCAATTTCTCCAGCAATGGTGGATCCCATAGAACATGAGATGTATTCACTTTCCGGAAGTTCAGATAAACCTCCATATGCATATCCCGTGAATAAAACCTGTTCAAACAAAACGTATGTATCACATCAACTACATCATGAAGAAAAACCCAATCTACTATTTAAATCTGCAAAGTAAATTTTGATTTCCAGCTAAATTCTATTAGTGTTTACGAAAACAGGGACTTGATAGTAAATGCATATTTTGTGGATATAACTTAAATAAAGAACTAAAATAGCAGTAGTCACTGTCTTAGATAGATTTGAGATAAGTGGTCAGAAACTCACTATACTCTAGTAGAAAGAGGCAAGCCACAAAACAACTCTGCAAGCATTGATGTAATTGACAACTATCATACAAATGAACATGAAGATGTGTGTCTAACAGTTTTTAATATCATATTATTAAGTTTGGGGTAGTTGAAAAAAAAATTCTGAATATTCTGTCTGACTTGAGTATAAAGGAAAAAGCTGTACGTTGAAATGAATAGCAAATCAGGTTCGAAGGATAGCCAGTTAATTTTGAAGAGCTAAATCAGGTGTCAATCCATCAAGTAAATATAACAACTCTGACTAATATGTATCGCTTGAAGAGAGTAACAGACTAACAGTAAATAGCATCAAGCTACTACAAAATACCAATATGTACAACCTTATAGAAGAAAAAACTAAGACTACCAACATGTGGTTCATAAGTAAAATCCACTCACCATCTCCATTAATACAAATAATAAGCCTTACAATCAATGTTGGAGGCATGAAAACAGACCTGGTCTTCAAGGAAGTCTGTGCACTTGTAGCAAACTCGCATGCCATTTGACAGGATCAGCTCAGTTGCTCCGATATTGGAATATTTAGACTCCTGTACTACACTCCTGCAATAGGAAAAAAGATGACAGGTGATAAGTTACCATTAAATATCGTTAAGGACATACAAACATCAACCTGAACCAAGCGCTTAGCAATTCAAGATATTTTATGCGCACTGAGAAGGGTGTAACAAGAAGTATTCTCCATGAATTTACCCAGGGTTTGGCTTTGAAGTAACAATCTCTTCAGGAATATGGTCTTCATTCCAACGGGAAATATGGCCATCATCTTCAAGTGAATTTATCTTTAACACAACAGTTTTGAGATTTTCCACCGTTGCAACAGCTCGAGGCTCAATTGCCTTTATAACACAATTATGTGTAGTTCGGAAATTCTCTGAGTATCTGGATACCTCGGATGCAGATATATCTATCACATCAAAAAGTAAAGCCACCATTTGTACAATCTCCACAACTTTATAGCAAGAATACTCAAAACTAGAACTAGAAATTAATGACAATAACTTACGGGGTAATATAGTTTTCTGAAGCTGTGCCTCGTACTCGATTCCAACAACAGGTTCCTTACGAAGAAAATGCTAAAAGGTAGAACACAAAAGAATTAGAAAATGAAAAAAAAGAAGCACAATCAAATATGAAGATAATGATTTAAAGGAACTGCTGGAATACATGCAAGTATTCCTCCCGTAAACTAGTTGACTGCACTTGGTCACGCTCCAAATAAGCAGATTCAATTTCAGACATCATCGTTGCACGTGCAACAGATATTTCCCGCTCAGAAAACCCATGTAACCGAACCCTGGCAATCTGAAAGAAAATGCATCAGTGGAGGAAACAGGATTACACTTAAAGATGAAGATGCAAATCATACCTCTGTGAGCATTGATTCCAAAGCATTAAGAGTTCCTTTTTCTTTACAAGATGAAGTCATTATAAAGGCCTTGATCGGCTGGACAACAACATCTGCAGCGACAGAGCATGAAAAGTAGGGCGGGTCCTTCTTGCGTGATATTTTAAAGAACCGTTGGTTCATTGTGTGGTAAAACATGGCCTCTACAAGTAAATCCCTGTAATCCTTTACTGTTCTCAGCTCAATTACTGGTGATTTGCAGCTGATCATGACTGCTGACTGTAACAACAACAAGAAGACATTATATTCACATCAAATGAGCATGAGTTACTCCTACACCAATAACCATAATCTATATTAGCTATATACAGATTTATTACATTGGAGATTGTAGAACACTAACCCCAGCAGCTTCAGATTCCACAAAACAAGAAATACGAGGCTCCTCATGAGACGGGACTAAAAATCTAGGTATATCCACATAATCAGTGGCTGAAACTTTACTACCAAAGTGGGCCTTTATTAATTCAACAACACTCTGCCAGAAAGTAGGGGGGAAAATTAACTGTTGATATCATATTGCTATAATTGAAAGGGAACGCGAACATATTAGGGCTTTATGTTTGTCAATTATTAGAGGCAAGCATTATATTATTCTGACCTTCGTATCAGAAAAGTCTCCAACAGCAATGACAGCCATATTCTGCAAATGGTACCATTTTGTGTAGAATCGTTTTACAATCTCAGGAGAAACTGTCCTGATCACTTTCTCCAATCCAATAGGTAAGCGCTCAGCATACTGTAATTAAGAATTGACACTTAAAAATGAGATAACGACCCAAAAACAGCAGTTAAAGCAAGAAAACACACATAATATAAACGATTGACACCATATATAAAGAAATAATAAAACTTCCAGCAGTATCAAACATGTTTATAAAGTACATCAACTCTGTAAGAGATGTCAGGATTAAATGCTCATACATGAAATAAATCTATTAATCTCTCTCCCTATGTGTCTCAATATTTCTTAAGTATATCTGAACCGGTGAGAAGCTATTGATAAAAGTGCTTTATTGCATATCACTGTGAGGTCTACCCATCATTTGGAGAAACATCAAACTAATATTGGATATTGTGAGGAAAAGACAAATATCAGAGTTCATAATATAGTATATTGCAAGTTTGAAAATGGTAACAGCTGAAAATGTATATAATCTCATTGCATGTTAAATCAAAAGAAAGATTAGGAGATTTCTTTTTCAGTTAAATACTACAGACCTTTGAACCTTCCATCATTAAAAGCCAATGTGCATCCTGCATTCTGCCATTGGCGTTCCTGTTTACTCTATACTCTTCCATAACAGCACCTCTTTCTTTTTCCAAATCCTCTGCTGATACTCGAATCTGCACACATTAAGATATGGAGCACTAGAAGAAAAGAACAATGATGTAAAATCTAAATCACAAATATATTCTTATAATTCACCAAAGAGTTGCATATGTTAGCATTATTGTAGAGACTAGATTCGCACATACAAGGTACAAATATCATCCATCACTTGAATAGCCTCTAGCCTAGTCTAATATTGGTAAGTACACCTAGTCTAATACGGCCCAGCAAGCGAAGGGTGGGAAACAACATGCAGCTTGGATCTTGAAAAAAGAAACCAAAGGGTCGATAGTGGTTGGCGAAGATATCAGCAACTAGACCATTTTTTAAGATAAAGTGTACTCGTACGTATCCTTGTGCATTTTCTTGAAAAGGGTGAAAATCATCTTCCATGTGCTTAGTTTGAAAATGGAAGCGAGGATTAGCAAGGTTGCACTAAGGTTGTCACACCATAAAGAAAGAGCACAAGTAGTTCTAATATGAACTTCTTATAGAAGTGCTAGAAGCCAAGTAAGCTCAACTACTAAGTCAACAAGCGCTTCGTGTTTGAACTCAGGTGAGGAACAACAAACCATGTTTTCTTTGTGAGTAGTCCAAAGGAAAGAACCCAAATAGACGGAAAATCCCCTAGTGGACGGTCGCTGATGATAGTCCAGGCAGTTGGAGAAGGCGTTGGTAGGTGAAGCATCAGAGATATAACCACCTCACCAGTGTGAATCAGTAAATGCTTAAAGCTTAAAGGTTGGCGGCAAATTACCATGCCATAATCAATGGTGCCATGAAGATAGTGTAAAATCATTTATGCATAAATTGCAAAGTTTACTAATCGCAAGTGCGATATCTGGACAAGAAAGAGTGGCATACTGGAGAGACCCAAAATTCAACACCTCACTATCAGTAAGAGTCGTCAAGAAGATGGCATGGGTTTGGAATCGGACATACTACTCATTGTAGGGGAAATATGATGTTCAAACCCTTGGGAACAACTCCAATACCCTAAAAATAGTTAAGCGAGTCAAGATCCTTCAATTCAAAATCAAATTCAAGTTGGCGAATGATTTATCATTTTAACCAATAGCAATAGTGTTGTTCTGTGTGACTATGATACCATCCACATAGACTAGAATGTATGTATGATAGAGTACTTGCAGTCCTGTATGAGATTAAATGAAAATAGGGGTTTGTTTTGGAACCCATAATCCCAGAGCACGAAGTGCCTTGGAAGTCATCAAAACCAAGCTCAGCGCATGTTTAAGGAACTAGATATGTACTAACAAGGAACATGTTAAGTTGTGGGCTCCGACCCATCTCGGGTGGGCCCGGTATTAACTGAAGACAGAATTAGGAGATTAAGGGACGGCCGCCCTAAAGCCCAGTTTGCTATATTAGGCAAAGAGTGTTAACCCTAATTGTCTAGTTAGTATAAATATACTCTTGTACTTGTAAACATTTAACACCTCAATAAAAGAAAACCCTAGTTGCCCCAAGTGGACGTAGGTTACACACTGTAACCGAACCACTATAAATCTCGTGTCTCGTTTATTGCTTTTGATTTTTTGTTCTCGTGATTGTGTTCGTGTGTTTGAGCTCTTTAATTCTAACAACTGGTATCAGAGCCGGTTCAGGCTCTTGTTTACCGTTAAAATCACGTAAAAAATTTTTTGAAGATTCCGTACACACGAACTAGGGTTCCGTCGCCCACAACCACCGCCGCCGCCACTGCCTAACCCCGATTAGGGTTAAGCCGCCGCCGCCGCCGTATTAGGTTTCCGGCGCCGTCGCTGCCGGAAATCTTCTCTGCCGCCGCTGGAAACAGCCGCTGCTGCTTCTTGTTGTTGATTTTCTTTGATTGAAGGTGCGTTATCAAACGAGTGCTTGCAGTTTTTTGAAACTGGTTCCATAAAACAGTGCTCAATAGAACAACACTCAAGTTCAGGCAGCCGGCCAAAGTTGTGTTTGGCATTGTTTTCAGTTTTGACTCGATTGTTGAGCACTTAGTTTAGAATAATGGCCGATGACGGGAGAACAAAGATTGATAAATTTGATAGACATGATTTTGGGTTTTGGAAGATGCAAATTGAGGATCTGCTGTGTCAAAAGGATTTGATGGCAGCCTTGGATAAGGATAAACCGGCAGATATGACTGATAAAGATTGGAAGACTTTGGACAGGAAAGCAATTGTTGTTATTAGACTCTCACTGGCAAAGAATGTTGCGTTCAATATTGTGAAGGAAACTACTACTCATGGTTTGATGAAAGCCTTATCGAATATGTACGAGAAGCCATCTGGATCTAATAAGGTATTCCTAATCAGACAGTTAGTTAACACGAGATTGAAAGAGGGTTGTTCAGTTGCCTCTCATATCAATGATTTCAATACCATTATTTCTCGCTTGTTATCTGTTGAGATCAAGTTTGATGATGAAGTTTTAGCTTTGTTATTGTTATCTTCGTTGCTTGAAAGTTGGTCAAGGACAGTTACTGCAGTTAGTAGTTCATGTGGTACTACTAAGCTTACTTTTGAAGGGGTCCGTGATTTAATTTTTAGGGAAGACATTAGAAGGAGAAACTCTGGTGCAATGTTGTAAAAATCGCTAGGCGCTAGTAGGGCGGCGAGGTAGGGACTAGGGAGTAATCAGAAAGGGGTAGTAGTAGGGGTCGTTCAAAGTCTAGAAGAAGAAGTCAGTCAAAGCCTAGGAAAGACATCCAATGTTGGAACTGCAAAGAACATGAGCATTTCAGAAGCTAATGCCCTAAACCATATGCTTTTAAAGACAAAAAGGAAGTTAATCTGGCTAAAGATAATTCAAATGATGTTCTTATCTGTTGTGTTGAAGATTCTACAGAGTCATGGGTCATGGATTCAGG
>BJCN01103426.1:0-10314 GCA_018326445.1 Flaveria brownii
TATAACTTATACACACACACTCCTATTGGTTGATGTTATTTAACCAACTTAAACAACATTACAAATAATATCCCTGAACAAAATATCCATATAAGTTGTTCAATCTCATATGCAACTTATTTAGAAAACCCATTTTCTAAATTGGTGTAATTATTTAATTGCATGATCATATCATCAATTAAATAATAATTGGTGTTTGCTAAGCTTGTTATTGGGTATGACCCGACTTGGATCATGACGTACTAACCACATCAATATTCTATGTGTCTTGGGCATCAAGAATCCAACAGTATACTCTATAAGCCTTAGCTTGAGAGGAGTATCCAATGAATTGTCCATCATCTGATTTCTCACCAAACTTGGCTACTTGATCTTTGGTATTCAAGATGGTGCAGGGACATCCAAATGACCAGAGAAAACCAATGAAAGGTCTTCTTTTGTGCCATGGTTCATAAGGAGTCTTACCATGAGTCTTTACTACTAAAACTTTGTTCTGCACATAGCAAGAAGTATTAACTGCCTCTGCCCAGAAGGTAATAGGCAGTTTAGAGTCAGACAACATGGTTCTTGTAGCTTCAATAAGTGTCCTGTTTTTCCTATCAACAACTCTATTTTGCTAAGGATTCCTGGGAGCACTATATTGTCTTGTAATACCCTTTTCATCATAAAATATGTCAAGAATTTGGTTCTTAAATGTAGTTCCTTGATCACATCTTATGGTCTTGACCTTATGATCAATTTTATTCAGAACTTTCAGAATGAAATTCTTCAAGATTTTAGGAGTTTCATCCTTAGTTTGAAGGAAGAAAACCCAAGTGAATCTTGTGAAGTCATCTACGATCACCAAATAGTATGAGGTCCTTCCTAAACTCATTACACTGGTGGGGCCAAAGAGATCCATGTGTAGTAAATGAAGGGGAGTAGTGATAGAGTTCTTAACCTTTGGCTTGTGAGACATCAAGTGTCGTTTCCCTTTTAGGCATGAAACACAATGATCATCACTTGTAAACTCTTTCTTTGGCATTCTAGTTACCAAATCATTCTTAATCAGTTTATACATGTTCTTAAAGTTTACATGGCACATCCTTTTATGCCAATGGAAAGACTCATCACTATTGGCCTTACATAGAAAGCAAGAAACTTCTTCTGAGGAGGATGTTTCTTGCAAATCCATCTTGTACATGTTCCCTTCTAGGGTGCTCTAAGTAGGATATGCTCTTGAGGAATGACAACTCCGGGCTTGAGAACAATGCACTCATGCTCAGTAAAGAGCATGCTATGTCTATGGTCACAAAATTGGGATACACTCAGTAAATTGTACCCAAGCTTATTAACAAAATTTACCTTCTCAATGCTAAGCTTACCATTTCTGACCCTACCCCTTCTAGTAATGTAACCACCAGCATCTCCTCCAAAAGCAACTTGTCCTCCATCAATTTTCTCAAATTTCTGAAGCAAGGAGCCATTGCCTGTCATGTGCCTGGAATAGCCATTATCAATGATCCATACATTTCTTTTGGTCTTTAGCTGTTCCTGCACAACAAAAGGAGAATTAGTTACATTTTGAAACCCAAGCCTCATTGGTCTTGGGCTCTTCAAAATGAACTGAAGACAATGCAACAGTAATTGATCCTATACTGAGACTATGGGGATCATTTGCTGTTATGCATGAAGAATTTTTAGTCACATGGTCTTCCTTAATCTTCCACACTATCTTGGAAGATTAGACTTGTCCTTCAAAGCTTTGGAAGTTTTTACTACTTCGGAAGTTTTGGAAATTGACCCTTTGTAAGGTATTGCTTTCACTGTAGCAAGCTTCAGTGCTTCAGAAGCATTCCTTTCTTCCGAGACCAAATTTTTTTCCGAAGGCAATTTTTCACTTGTCTTCATTTTCATTTTGGAGCTTTCGAAAGAAACACTGATTTCTTCCGAAGCTTTCATCTTCTTGCTCTTCTCAGAAGTCTTCTTCTTGGTTAAGTTGACAGTACTTTTAGGAGTGTAGATGCAATCCTTAGCAAGATGAGAAGTACTGCCACACATAATGCAGTCAAAATGCTTTCTTGTAAGAGCCTTCTTGTGAGTAGAAGGCTGAGTTTGATCACATTCCATCTCCATCCCCATCTTTGAAGATGTTATGGCAGGCCTACTAAGGTGAAGCTTGCCTTTGGAGGTGGATGGTTCATGTTATGTAGCAGTGTTACACAGATACTCAGTATTCATTCCTTTGCATGGATGAGTTGAAAATGTACTTGAACTCTTGGTACTAGAGTTCAAAGTTGTGTTCTCAGTATTTACCACTTCAAAACCTGCAGAGATAAAGACTTGTTTCTGCCTCGAGTTGAAAGTGGCCTTGATCTCCTGAGCTCTCTTTGATCTTCTCTTTGTTGCTTGGATCAAGTTCCTCCTCTTAGACTTAGTCATCCGTGACTTCTTCATCTCCTCTGGAATGTAGTGACCCTTGTTAGGATGATCTTCTTCACTCTTCCCATATCCATCCATCACTACTTCCTCTTCATCCTCTTTATCACTAGGATCTATGGATGGCAGCTCATCTTGACTAGTTCCACACCTTGGAGATCTTATAGACAATAGAGTGCATGGAGGAGCTATCTCAGTAGATCCTAGTCCCTATTTGTTCTGATAACACACTTTGGAGTGTAGGGATGAGGATATGATGTTCTTGAAGGTCTCTTCTTCAAGAACATGCTTCTCTGCCTTTAGCTTTGCTAATCACAAGCTCAGCCAGGCACTCAGTTAACTTAGTAATAAGATTTTTGATCTGAGTCTTGTAGTTGCTATGCTTATGTTTAAGAGTTGAACTAGTTTTCTTTAAGTTTTCTATTTTTAACTTATACTCATTTCCAGCTCTTTTAAAATCAGATTGTAATATGTTCAAAGACTCAAGATCAGATCTCACTTCTAAGTTAAAGGACATGTATCTATTAACTTTAGCAATGCATTCTAGGGTACAAAGATATTCCAATACCTTGGCTTCATCCAGGTCTACCAATAGTGCTTGGTTTGGAGACATATCTTCTACCTGGAAGATCCAATCAAAGCCTCCTTCTTCAACAGCAACTATATCTTGCTGCTTAGGATTCTTAGTGTGTTAAGCAACCTCAGTGTAGTTTGGCTTGGGTTGTGCTTGGCCACCATTTGTCATGGGTTCCTTGCACTCCCTAGCAAAGTGTCCCATTTGGTTACAGTTGTAACACTTCACTTTGCTCTTATCCAACCCAAACTTTCCATATGATACATTGCTAGGAAACTTTCTCCCTATCCTCTTGTAGAACTTCTTAGCTCTATGAGTGAGAAGAGCCATTTGTTGAACTATCTCCATGTACTTCAGGTCATCTGGATAGATGCAGTCCAAGTATTCAAGGGTGAAGAGAAAGTTGCATGTGCTTTAATCATTTGACAAAAAGGCATGTGGTGAGCTTGTCTCTTGGAATGGGCTTCCATGGATGTAGCTCTTCTTTGGTGTCTTAGGGAAGGTGATGAAAAGGCCCTTGGGTGAGTTGTTAGGGTAAGAGATGAAATGGTTTTGTGGTTCTCTTCACTCCCTTTCAACCACATGAAGGGCAGAACTCTGCTGATTGTTAGAGTTGCAAGATGGATTATGCATGTTCATCTCCATCTAAACCACTGAGTATGCCATACAACTCAATGAGAGTGAGGGACTTGAGATTTTTAGTCCTCTTAATGACAACACAATATTGTATCCATTGCCTTGGAAGAAAGGATATGAACTTTCTCACAATGTCCCTATTCTCTAGCTTTACTCCTACATCTGTCAGAGTATCCACAATCTCAACATACCTGAAGTATTGTTGAGTCATGGTTTCACCTGCTTTGAAAGTGAAATTCTCAAACTGCTGCTTTAAAAGATCCTTCTTGCTTTCTTTTACATCAGAAAAACCTTCATAGATCAGCTTCAGTGCATCCTAGAGCTACTTGACAGTCTTGCACTTCTTGAAGCCTCTGTAGATGGCATAGGAAGAGCAGTTTGGAGGGCAGTCATGGCTTTATGATCTATGTCTATTCTTTTTCTATCCTCTTCAGAATAGTCAGCCACATGTTTTAGAATCATGCCACCTCCAACAGCAGCTGAAGAGGTGCATGGAAGGTAAGGTCCTTCGGTAACAGACTTCCACATCCTGCTATCTTGTGACTTGATGAAGCCTTTCATTCTTAGGCACCAAGTATCAAAATTATCAAGAGTGATCAGTGGGGACTTTACCATGGTAACGATTTCCATATCATCCTTGGATGTTGCCATTTGAGTTGTTAAGTGATTTGTGAGAACTGAGGAGATTTAAGATGGTGAGATCTTACAATCAAGAACCTGGCTCTGATACCAATTGTAGGACCGGTTAAGGGATGGTTAATACAATTAGTCTCGCAATGAGGACAGAGTTAGAGCACTTAACAGATCAAATAGGGAACCGGGGATTTGAGAGTTAGGATGCAAAGAACACAAGTAAGTAAAGAGACAGAACTTAAGATGATATATAAGGTTTTCAAGGATGATGTATATTAATCTCAAGTTCTCGTACAAGAGTTACAATGCATCAGAATTAAGTTACAAGACATTGAGATACTTTATACTACTCCCTACAATCGGCCATACTTGGAAAGCCAGTTGGAACACTGAAAGACAACAAAATCAATGTAGAGTCAAAAGGAAAATTGCCTTTTGACTAGTGACTATGACATGCTATAGCTCACATTCTAATATTATACAAAAAGTGTAAATGTACATAAAGTAGAAAGTTACAGACAAATACCTTAATGTACAGTTACAAAAGCATGGACCTTTACACCAACTTATACAAGTTGGCGAGTCCTCAGAGTTATAGTGGAATGTTGGTCAGCTTTTGTAAAAGTACATCATAGAAAAGCATGTTCTTCTAAGTCTTCAGAAGAAATCAGTCTTCACTACATTAGGCTTTGCAAGACTGTCTTTGAAGCTTCGGAAGACTTCATCTTTGGCTTTGAAAGATTGGATCTATGGCTTCAGAAGACTTTATACTTTGAATATTTCTTGTGCTGAGCATAAAGCTTCCGTAGAAACTTCAGGCTTCGGAAGATTTTATACTTATCATAATTCTCATGCAAAGTATAAAACTTCCATAGTAGTTCGACTTGGTACTTTAGTGCATGCATGCAGGAAGCCCTTTGGTTGCTTTGGTTGCATCAACCTCTATATAAACCTTCCTAGGACATTGTTCATCACTCCAGCCTTTATTAACTCACACTTACAGCTGGATGATGAAGAAGGTGAAGTGTCCTTTCAAAAATCTGCTGTAAATCATTCTTTTGAGTAGATGGGCTATGAAGGGGATTTCTCAGTTCAAACCTTTAAGAAAAGGAAGGTTTCCTCTTAATGAAAGTACCTCCTACATGTTGTTATTCGTAGTTTGTCTAACAAACATGGAGGATGGGACCAAATTCCAGAGGATCTCTCCTTCATAGTTCATGGAATGGTTCATGTGGTCAAGTTCAGGTATTCACAATTTGTATGTACTAATTTGCTTGCAAACTTGGACTCCTTAGAGTATTACATGTTTCCTAGATATGTCCAGCATATTCTCAACTGTGATCAGGGCTCACAGTTGAGGGGAACAGGTAATATTCTTAAATGGGACAGATGAAGCTTGGCATCTTTAAAATAATAAGAAAGCCTACTGCGGGCTTCTCAGGGGTAGAAACAGCCCTGGTCCAAAAAATGTTAGAGCTCATTGCTCAAGGTGACAACCTAGGAGCATTAACTATCGTTGAACCCACACCATCCACTTCAACAACACCCACACAGTCACAAATAACCCTCACCTACCAAAGAAGATCCAAACAAACCCCTGCACAGGTTATTCAACCTGTGCAGGCCCCTATATCACCATCCACACAGTAAGAAGTGGACACTGGAGCTCCTACTTCTCCTAAGGACCAAACTACTTCCATCTCACCAATGATCAACCATGAGGTTCCTCATGCTCAGGCTGATGAGCTCATGACCCAACAAGTCTTAAGCCTCACTCAGAGTCTCAACACTCTAGTGAACAACCTTTAGGGGAAAGTTACCATCCCTTGCCTTTATATTTAAAAAAAACTAATATCCAGCCTAGAATTCTATGATGATGAAGATATAGCACTCAGTGAGTACCATGAGTCACTTTTCTCCTTCCATGCTTAAAGAGAGATGAGTACCTCTGTGTCCCCTATATCTAGCCCACAACATCCACCCCCAATTAAGGTAGATCTTCCTGAACCTGTTTAGGAAATCCATATGGAACAGGCTCTCACTTCTAAAAGCGATTACATCGTTAAGAGCTCAAACATGGCAACCCAGCTCATCGACACTACAACTGAAGCTGACAGTGTGCAGGGGAAAACCAACAGCCAAGAACAATAAGCCGGTGATGAGGAAGAAGACTTAAATTATCTCATCCCCTAGTGATACTTCTACCGAATATGAGGGGAATCTTATACTAATGGTGCAAAAACTCTCCAAAACATGCACTTATTTAGTCTCTAAGCTTAGTCACTTGGAATCTCAAGTGACTACCTTACAAAGAAGGGTCAATGATCAACAACTTGAGATTTCTGATCTCAAGGAACAACTAGTTAGGAGACCCTTCAGAAGGATTCAACAAAGAACACAAAAACCTGAATATGTAATTGACTTAACCTCCAGCTCACCTATGCAAGTGGGTGATGCTACCAAAAAGGGAGAGGAAGTTGTTACAATCACAGAACTTGGGAGTCCTTCTCAGAGTATGGACATTGAGGACACCAACCTCACTTGCAATTGTCCAGACTCAGTAACCTCCTCAATTCACATTGATGTAGACTTACTTATCCGGAGTTTATTTGAGGATGGTATACTAAGGGCAATGCCACACCCACCTTTGGGAGCTGCAAATGAAATACATGGGTGGAGGTACGATGATGAAAGAAGATCCCTCATACTACATAGAGTCAAGGACAACAAGAGGTCATCAATTTTCAGACCTTGAACTACTATGAGAGCCTTTCTCTATTCGATATGTCACTTCCCAACCCAAGTTAAAACAGGCAACCTGATATAATGGCCGAGAGAATTCAGGACATGATCATGGAGGAGCTAAGATACAGAAGAAGATAATTGCAAGAAGGCAATGTCATTGGTCAACTAGATGTTGAGGTAGACCCTAAGATTAGCTTTGAAGGGGAATCCTTGACTGAAGGCCCAGTGACTGAACCTATAAGCATTTTCATAGAGTCAAGCACTCCAAGAACATCCTATACCCTCAGTGAGGCACCAATTGGTGAAGGTGCTTCACAACCTCTCTCTAGCCAGAGCCTGACTGCTAAATCAGGCAATGAAGACCAAAAATCACTCCACCCTGAGTCACCAAGGCCTGTGAGTGACAAAGGGAAAAGAAAACTGAATCCTGAGGAGATTAAGGATGAGGAAAGAGAGAGGAAGAGGAAGCTAAGGGGAGAGAGTTCAGCTGGTTCCTCAGGTTTCATGGAAGCTGTAATCAGGACATCCCCCAGGCCAAACACTCAAAATAATGAGTTGAGGGATGCCATATTAAACTATCAGGGAACCAAAAACTATAACATTGATGAACTCATCTCTCTTCCCTTAGAAGAGTTAAATGAACTGGAATACTTAGAGCTGACCAAAGAGAGAAAGGAGGCAGAGGATGCAGAGTTGCTCCTTAGAGTCAAAGAACAAAGAAGACAAAAGAGACTATAGAAGGATGCTCCTCCTCTTTCCCTAGTTTATAAAAGTCCTAAAAGAGAGACTGTGGCTGCTGAACCACCTTAGGTAAACAGAGAAGTTGAGAGACAAAACATGATCAACTACCTGAGTGCCACAGGTCTCTACCAGACATCTGCACTTCTTTTCCTCTCCTTTGAATACATTGAATTTGAGTATCTTAAGCAGCTTGAACTACAGTTCTTAAATAAACAAAAAGCTACTAAGAGAAAAATAAGGGAAGAAGCTGCAAAGTCAAGGGCCATCATCCAAAAGAGCCAAAAGAAGTCTGCTGACAGATAAAGGATGATAAGCTTCTTGAAGTTGTATGGATTCTTTGGAAGGATACTTGGTCCAATGTCTCTATCTACTATGGATTAGCACATTAGAGTGATCAAGCAGAACATTAAAAAGGGTGAGCTTATGGACATGCATTCTCCACCAACCCAAGTTCTTCTTACGGTTGAGGTTAAGGTTGAATCACAGACAACACAACCTGGACCTTCAACTGCTTCACAACCAACTTCATCTTCTAATCCCAAGTAGGGTTCTACTCTCTCTGCTTCTAAACTTGTGAGAGAAGAGGACCCGATTGAGAGGCGCACAACATATCAATATAGTACTTAAGACCAACCCTCTTAGTTAAACACTCCAAAGAGGAAGAAAAGGATAGCTGCAAAGAAAGTAAGCAAGAAGAAAAAGGCATCCACTTTCAAACCTCAGGATGAGTTAGAACATCCTGAGGAGGTGCAACAAGAAGCCGATCAACCAACTCCTACCAAAGTACAATCCCTTGCAGTTGGAAGACCTATCCTGTCATGGACTTTTGCTGCTAATCCAGATAGATGGTACGTCATCAGAGATCAAGGTGGTCAAGATCTCTAGTTCTGGCAGGACATACTTGATCTACCTCTGCATGATCTCCATGACATGAGAAGATAATATGAAAATCTAAGGGATCCTGATGAACTGATAAAGAAAGGAATGGCCATGATCATAATGAGGATTATCAACTAATGATCAACCTTCTTAGTTTTGGTAGCATTAGCCTAGGGGGAGTTTGTAAGGTTTTATAGAGGTTGAGGCAACCAAAGCAACCAATGGGCTTCCTGCATGCATGCACCAAAGCACCAAGTAGAACTGCTATGGAAGTTTTATACTTTGCATGAGAATTATGCTAAGTATAAAATCTTCCAAAGCTAAAAGTTCCTGCCGAAGCTTTATACTTTGCTCAAGAAATATTCTAAGTATAAAGTCTTTCAAAGCCAAAGATTGAATCTTCCGAAACCAAAGATGAAGTCTTCCAAAGCTTCAAAGACAAAGTCTTCCGAAGCCTAATAAAGTGAAGACTGATTTTTTCTGAAGACTTAGAACAACATGCCTTTCTCTGATGTACTTTTACAAAAGCTGACCAACTTTTCGCTGCAACTCTAAAGACTCACCAAGTTGCATAAATTGGTCAAAAGGTTCATGCTTTTGTAACTGTACATTAAGGTCTTTGCCTGTAACTTTCTACATTATGTACTTTCATCCTTTTTGTATAATATTCGGATGTGAGCTATGGCATGTCATAGTCACTAGTCAAAAAGCAAACTGCCTTTCAACTCCACATTTATTTTGTTGTCTTTCAATGTTCCAACTGGCTTTTCAAGTATGGCCAGTTGTAGGGTTTAGTATAAAGTATCTCAATCTCTTGTAACTTATTTCTTATGCATTGTAACTCTTGTAAGAGAACTTGAGATGAATATACATCATGCTTGAAAACATTATATATATAGGTCAAGGGGTGAAGCCCATTAAACAACAGAAGCCAAGGGCAAAGTTCTTGACTCAGGTCGAGAAAAATTTGATGTTTGGTATTAAATTTGATCATTGGTCGCGAAGTTGAAGTTTTGTAGTAGCTAAAGGTTGGTAAGGTCCTTCGGTTTCAATATTAACTCGTGATCGGGGGAAAACTAATCATCTAGATCTTCAATACCAAAATACTTCTGTAGTAAATTGTTCGGTATCAAAATGATGGATAAGTCTCTGGTAGGAACAAAGTTGTTACTCGGTTTATGTATACCGATGTAACTACCAACAATTATTATAGTAATGACCAGTAACTATCATATTGTTTCATACAGGGGCAAACCTAGGGCAATGGATTTGGTGTAAGTAACTAATGTGTGTTACTATATTTATTTTTAATAGGAAATTTCACAAAATTTGTTTTAATAAAAGAAATGATTATAACCTTCAGACTCTTTACACCCATAATAGGCATGCTCATTTTTCGCATTATAGTATAGTTTTATGTAATAACCGAGTATCAATCCATAAACAAAATGGTTCCCAAAACTAAACCGTTATCATAAATCTAACCAATCAATTAAGTTTGAATTTGTCAATATTGAAATGAACTAAAAGCAGTTACCAAGTTAAACTAAAAAAGTAATGTGCAGGATCGATATTGGTCTATATCAACACAAAATTTTCTCTCAAACTCACTAAGTTTCACTCTTGATGAATGGAGAATCTCAAACTAAGTTGGTAATAATATATTTAGTTAACGAACAAAAGAGATA